>VWZG01002627.1:368307-413165 GCA_013396735.1 Grallaria varia | reverse complement strand
CCCACCATCCCAGCCCCAGCATTCCAGCCCTCTCATCCCTCTCCCTCGAAGCTGGAAGGACCAGGATCAGAGTCATGAGAGCAGCCCACGCAGCCACACAGGTGTGTAGGCATCTCACTCTGCCCCTCCTTTTTTCATCTCTTGTCTCCTGCAGCAGTTTCCCCTGCGTTTTCCTCTCTCTGCACAGCTCTCCCCTGCCCCAGGGGAGTGCTGAGCATTACCTTGGCCATCCTGACCCCTGTCACTGCAGGGAGCACCCACCAAAGGCAGTTGCTAAAAAAACCCAACCCTCAGCAGAGACCCAGTGGCCGTAATTGCTTTCCTGGAGAGCAGGAGGAAGAGGCAAACAGTTATGATACTTTCCTTGAGTACTCTCTTGGGCCCTAATTATTTCCAGCTTAGGATATTTTCTGTCTGGCAAGACTCATCTGTCTAATAATCCTTGCTGGATCTCACTTGTGAGTGCTTGCCCAGCCCTGCCTTGAACCCCCTGTAAACTTCCCACACACCCTTCTCCTCATAAGTGTCTTGTATCATTGGCTGTGGATCTCTCCGCTTAGTTTCCTCTGATATTTCTATTTCTTGGGTTGGACAAGGTGGTTAACAAGTAATTTTCTGCCTAACAGGAGGTTGTGGCTCTTCTCCCAGGCAACAAGTGACAGGAAAAGAGGGAACAACCTCAAGCTGTTCCAGGGTAGGTTCAAGTTGGACATCAGGAGGAATTTCTTCACTGGAAATGTTGTTAAACATTGGAAGGGGCTGCCCAAGGGGGCGGTGGAGTCCCCATCTCTGGAGGTGCCCAAGGAACTGGACTGGATATGGCACTGAGTGCTCTGGGCTGGGTGACAAGGTGGGCAGTGGGCAGAGGGTGGACTCTGTGGCCTTGGGGGTCTTTTCCAACCCCAGCAATTCTGGGATTCTGTGATTCCCACCCACTCTTCCTGTGGACTCAAGATTTTTCAATCCCCCTCACTGGCCTCTTTTCCAGGCTGAGGCATCCCAACCCTTGGGGCTGTTCTTCCTGGAGAAGCCCTTCCAGAGTTTATATCATACTTTCTGTCCTTCTGTGAACGCTTCCTGCTGAATTCCTTCTCCTTTGGGCTGCTTGGCTCTGCAGGGACCCCATCCATGTGGTTTACCTGGCTGCCAAAGAGAGTTGTGGGGTGCTTTGTGTTGCTTCAGTGGCCAGAGTGAGCTGCATGTTTTGGAGAAGCTGGCCTTTATTTGCAAATGCTTTTATTACATGAACCTTTTCAGCAAAATGCCAATTATTATGAATCCTGCAAGAGGACTCTCTGCAGCTTCCAATTACAATTCTGGCTGCATCCAATTTCAATGTCGTTTGCTATTTTGGGTGCATTTGAAAGTGCATTTTGGGAGGTGTCTTTCATTTCATTTATGATGGTTCACATTATTACTAATGCAAAAGGAAATTAAAAAGGGCTTCCTGCTTGGAATCAATTAGTTTTAATGAAAATAAAATAAATAGGTTGCTGTATTTTGGCCACATGGCAGCATCACTGGAGGGAGAGGAAACCAAAGCACCTGGATGTGGTGCCAAGGGTGTTGCTCTGCAAGTTCAGCTGCACCTCTGAATGGTTTGGTTTGTCTTTGCTGGCCTTTGAAAGAGGAGACAGGAGTGACCCAGCTGGGTTTGCTCCGAGGAATCCCCTAAAAATGCTCAGTTCATCCCATGTTTATGCAGGTAGTTTAGCTCACGTGAGGTGGTCAGGTCCCATGGGAAGAACCGTGTCCAGTTCTGGACCCTCCCAACAAGAAGGGCATGGAGGGGCTGGATCAGGTCCAGGGAAGGGAAGGGAGCTGGGAAGGGGCTGGAGCAGCAGGAGGGGCTGAGGGAGCTGGGGGGGCTCAGCCTGGAGAAAAGGAGGCTCCAGGGGGACCTTCTTGCTCTCTGCAACTCCCTGATGGATCCAGGGTGGGACTGGTGGGAATGGTCTCAGGCTGGGCCAGGGGAGGGGCAGGTGGGACAGCAGGAGGAATTTCTTCATGCAAAGGGTGGTCAGGCTTTGGAAGGGGCTGCCCAGGGAGGTTTGGAGTGGCCATCCATGGAGGTGTCCAAGGAAGGACTGGATGTGGCACTGAGTGCTCTGGGCTGGGGGACAAGGTGGGCACCGGGCACAGGGTGGACTCGATGATCTCAGGTGGTTTTTTTTCAACCTCAATGATTCTATGAAGTGTCATTTATTCTCTTTACCTGTTGGAAATTCAGCAAAGTGCAAGGGGTTAAGGCTCAGGAGAACTTGGATTTGGAAGCTGTGGTTTCATGATCGGGGAACTTCTGGTTAACCCTGTCCCATGCATTGGATTCAGGTCAGGTGCTGGCCCGTTGTTCCTCATCTGCTGAGTTATCCAGGTCTCATGAAATGGGTTATGTTAGTTGAGGAGAAGAGCTGACTTGGCATAAAAATATGTCCTGGCACCGTGTGAGCAGATTTGGGCCACCAGCAAGAGTCTGAGCTGGGCCTTGTGCTCTGCCCAAGGGGCACCAGGACGGGACTGACACCACCACCAAAGGATGCCTGGGAGTGCTTCCCTGCCCTCGTGCTCGTATTTACACCTTCCCACTTGGAAACGTGCCCAGGTAGAATAAAAAAAATGGGGTTTAGTGGATTCCAGCACTAAGTCAAGGGACTATTGGATTCTTTTCAGGGGCTCACACAACTCTACTAAAAAGCAGGTTACGTGTTCATTTGGAGCCCTTTTGTTCAGCCTCAGGTGTTTTTATTCCCTTATGGTATTTACTGAGAGGACAAGAAGAAAATAACTCAAAGTAGAGTCGTGTGAAAAATTACAAGTTCCAAACGAAAGTGCCACATTTTGGCTCTTCCCCCACCAGGAGTGGGGATACCTGGCCCCTCTTCTTAGTCAACTATCAGACTGGGAGGGTAGAAAGGAAAAGAATAACTCCTTAAATCAAAATTCCACCGATATAAAACACTACACTGCACAGTTTTCCTCCTCTTGTGTGCAGAGAAAGGTGGAATGGGAAGGCTGGAAGGGGAGGATGAGAAGGAAGTTGTGCTGTTTGATGCTCACACGGCATCAGTTGGGATCAGGAGAGACAGAAACATGAACAGAACTTTAAATGATTAGTGCATTTGAACGTACTTATTCAATCCAGTTGTACCTGCTTATGTAAAAACAGCACTTTTTTTTCTTCTTTCTTTATTTATTTGTGGGGATTTTTTTTAAATCTTTTGAGGTGCATATTATTAAATAGTCTAGTAAAGGATTTTAATTAATCTCCAGGAAATATTCCTAACTTGGTTTGTAATTCAGAACCCAAAAAGCTGCTTGGCTGGGAAATTCCAGAAACACTTGAATTTATCTGAAATCTATATGCTGGAGCCTTGCCTTGATATGGATGATGTATTTAAGCTGAGGAGGGACTGAATAAGAAGGGCTGGCCATGTGTTTTGTACAATGGATTTTGCAGGCAGGGATTTAATAAGAGAGATCCATTCTTTTTGGTTCAATGGTACTGTTATCCATATGCCACTTTCCCAAGCTTTCATGCTTCCTGCAAACATCTCGGGGTACTTGTAGGCCTGTCTTGAGTTTTGATTTTTTCCTTGAAAGTGGACGGCAGAATCAGGGTTATTTATGATATTTAACTCTGACTGTAGCATCTCATTTGTTGTCCTGGCTCCTTCAGGGGTTTTTCAGCACCACCTCATTACTGAATCTTCTGGTTTCCTACGTGTACTGCTCTTCTAAGGATCTCTTTGAGGCAGCTGAAGGGATTTATAGAGCATTCATCTGGCCATGTGACAGGCTGGGAGAGCTGGAGATGTTCCGGTTGGAGATGAGAAGGCTCCAGGGAGATTTTAGAGCCCCTTGAAGTGCCTAAAGGGGCTCCAAGAGAGCTGGAGAGGGACTTTTTGCAAGGGCGTGGAGTGACAGGACAAGGGGGGGAATGGCTTTCAGCATGGAAAGAGAGTACATTTAGATTAGAAATTAGGAATAAATTCTTCCCTGGGAGGGTGGGCAGGCCCTGGCACAGGATGCCCAGAGAAGCTGTGGCTGCCCCTGGATCCCTGGGAGTGTCCAAGGCCAGGTTGGACGGGGCTTGGAGCACCCTGGGCTGGTGGGAGGTGTCCCTGCCCATGGCAGGGGGTGGCACTGGATGATCTTTAAGGTCCCTTCCAACCCAGGACATTCTATGATTCTGTGATACGTGTGCGAACCAAAGTTATGCTTCTTTTCACCCCAGAATGACCAACGTGGTAAAGCTCTCACAAGCACAGCCCTACGTGGTTAAAATGAGCTGAAATAAAGAGCTTGTGGAGGTGATTCCAAAGTTTTAATGAATTACTGCATTAGGCTACAGCATCCTAGTGCTGCCCCCCAGACCTGAGAGCAGGGAGAGCCCTGGCCTGGGCTGCCCAGGGGTAGTGATGGGCTGAGCAGTGGGATGAGCAGCAAAGCCCAGCACCCAGGAAATGGAATGCCCTGCTCTGCCCTCTGGGATGCTGCTGGTTTCCCTCTTCAGGCCTCCTTTCCCTCCTGCTTGTTTAAATGTTGGTAATCTCCCTGGTACGGTGGGTATTTGTTGTTGGACTTATCTGCAAAGCCCCTGCAAAGCTCCGGGCGAGGGCTGGGAGCAGCCAGTGGGCTGTGCCTCTGGTGGATTCAGTCTCATGCTCTTGTGCCCACTCACCTCTTTATTTCGCTCCCTTTCTCTTCACTGCCATTTCTTTGCTGTCTTTATTCCATTTCCTTCTCACTTCTGCGTTCCTGGCACCTGCCACCAGGATTGCAGAGTCCCCATCTGCCCACGGTCCCCATGGAAGGTGGCCCTGCCCAAAAACCGTGGAGAGCTGGTACTGGGTAGGAGAGATGCAGCCAACAAAATACAAGTTGTTTTTTATTCCAGGCTTTTAATAGTCGAGCACGCTGACTATCAGTACGACTCTTTCTGCTCCTCCTTCCCTTCATTTTAGGTGAAGGGGACGAGCCAGGCTCTGAAGGATCCGTCTTGGCCATCATGGGGACATCCTTGGAGAAAGCCCATAAAAGCACACCACTCATGCAGGTCCTGCCTTCTGTTGCAAACCCGTGGAATGACAGGCTGGTGAGGGAACAGCTGGAGCAGGAACCTGATGGGATGGGATGGGATGGGATGGGATGGGATGGGATGGGATGNAAGAGCTTCATGCTCTCGTGCATCCGGTTCTGGAACGGCAACGGACACGGGATGAGGTGGGGTGGGGTGGGGTGGGATGGGATGGGATGGGATGGGATGGGGTGGGATGGGATGCTGCACATTCCCACTGTCTCAAGACACTCACTACCTTTCTCAGCTCAAGTCATGTGAACACGTTAAATATGAACACGGGCAGCTTTCTGAAGGACTTCAGCCCGTCAGGCTTCCTTCACCAGCCATGCAGGTGAATGAAACCTTGCCTGCCTCTCCTGCTCTCCATAGAGACCTGCTCCCTGCTGCCTGGGTTGCCAGAACACGCTAATTGGGGCAGTCATCAAAAGCAATGAGTTCAGGCAGGTCTGGCTCTGAACTGTGGCAGCTGCCCAGTCCCTTTTGTCCCCCTTCTCTTTTTCTTTTTGTCCCCCCTTTCTTTTTTTCTTCTCTCCCCTCTCTGTTCCTTTTCCTTTTGACACAAACCAAGTGCTTTGTCGGGAGGTTCTGAATGGGAACGTGTCCCCTGGGCAGGAGGGGTGTCCCTGAGGCTCTGGAGAGGCACAAGGGCAGTGCAGGGCTCTGCTGCTGAGGGGACACCGGGGTATGAGGAGTGACAGATGGACTGTGTTCCTCAGCATGGAGCATCCCCCTGCACAGCCAGCCCTCTGCAAAAGGCTGGGAATCCCTCTGGAATGGCTGGAAACACGGTGCAGTTACCAGCCCTTCCAGACTCTGTCTTGGCACCCCTTTGGATAACCTTTGATGCTGTGCCCCAGGAAGGGTGGGTTGCTTCTCTTTGCCCTCTGCCAGTGGTCCCCAGGGGCATCAAACCTGGGCACTCATCATTTGCACCATCTCAGTAAGTTTTTAGCACCAGGCTGGGCTTTGCTGCTGCCCTGGAGTGGTCAGGACTGGTCATTCCTCTTTCACATTCCCCTCTCAACGCAGTTCAAATGTAATAGTGAGCTCAGGGCACCCCTTCGTTCTTCCAGGGCTGGAGTGATGGTTGAAGTTTGTTGGTGCCTTCTGTGTCCTTTCCAGACACCACTGTCTTCTAGGTTTGTCTGGGACATAGGAAATGTCTGCTCCCTGAGGGTCTTGAGGGCTTGAACAGGACAAAAGCTCACCATGAACCGCAGATTTTGGGCTGCAGCTCCACAGAGATACCCTCCACACCCTTTGGATGCCGAAGTCACCCAGTGCTGTTGTTGATCCAGCCTTTCAGGATGTCCCACACGGCCAAGCCAGTGTTCTCAGGACAGCAGGAAATGCAGCTCCACCTCTTCCAGGGGAAAAGTTGTTCCCCATCCCTGATGGCACCTGGCAGTTTGTTTCCCAGACCTTCTGGACATCAAACGTGCTTCCCTGTGGGTCTAGTCCAGCACAAAAGGAAGAGGAAAGAGGCATGACAGATGGAGAGAGTGCTCTGTGCTGTGAGAGAGGCAGGAATTCCTTGATGATTAGCTCCAGAGGTCATCTACCGCCGCCACCTGCGTCTCCTCGAACGCTTCCATCAGCGCTGCCTCCGCGCTATCCTGAACATCCGCTGGTCTGATGATGTGACCAATGTGTCTGTCCTTGAACAGGCAGCAGTCACCAGTACTGAGGCCATGCTGCTGAGAACGCAGCTGCGCTGGGCAGGGCACGTCTCCAGGATGGAGGATCACCATCTCCCTAAGATCGTGCTCTGTGGTGAACTTGCCACCGGCTGCCGCAAGAGAGGAGCCCCAAAGAGGAGATACAAGGACTCTGTGAAACAATACCTCAGCCTTGGCCACATTGACTACCATCAGTGGTCCACTCTGACCTCCAGTCGGGAGGCATGGAGGCACACCATGGGAGCTATCATCAATGGTCTACCATCATGGTCCACTCTGGCCTCCAGTTGGGAGCCATGGAGACACACCATCCATAACACTGCTGATTCCTTTGAGAACCCACACAGAATCAGCCTGGAGGAGAAAAGACGAGGCAGAAAGAACCGTGCCTGGCCAACAACCCCTATGGAGACTTTCTGCTGTGCCTTTTGCAACCGGCCTTGCCCATCTCGCATCGGCCTT
Source organism: Grallaria varia (assembly GCA_013396735.1). Lineage (NCBI taxonomy): Eukaryota > Metazoa > Chordata > Aves > Passeriformes > Formicariidae > Grallaria > Grallaria varia. Next base: position 405,944 of record VWZG01002627.1, on the reverse strand, counting down.
TTTAGCCATCAGTGCTTGCAGCAAGCGTGGGGAGAGCCCTTCCAAACCCTTCGTTCGTGAAGCCCAGCCATGATGATGAGCTCCAGAGGTGATGCTCCAGTGTTTGCAAACAGCATTTGGCTGGGGGGGCTCTGCTCCATGGCAGATCTGAGTGAGCAGCAATGGGGTGGGATGTTTTGGGGGAGGAAGACACGGGTAGATGCCACTCCAGGCTTTGCTGCCTCTGAGGGAAACGTGTGGATTTCCCTCCTCCTGGTGCTGACAGCCGTGATATTAATGGAGTGAGAGGGGCCTGAGCTCTGCCCCGTGCCCCCACGGTGAAGGATGACACCAGCAGCTCAGAGCTGGGAGTCTGATCTTATTCTGAGTGTTTAACCCTTCAGAGCACCAAATTTATTGCAGGCTGGGCTGGGCTAAACTGGGCCAGTGCTGCCCACCCTCAGAAAACACCTCCCCCAGCCCCAATTCCCCAGGGAAGGCTTTTCCCATCCCGGGGCGTTCCTTCCAGGCAGCCAAATTCATGGGTTGGGAGGTCAGGGAGCCAAAGGCCACCAGTGGGTTCCATGAAGGGCTGGCTGATTTTATGGCCAATAATAACATTTGTAGTTATACACGCTATGGTAAGATAAGGCTAATAAATTCTCATGCTTCAGGTCAACAGCTGATTGCTGCAGGGGTCAGGAAGGAATTATTTCCTCACCATTTACAGCTTTATTTAATTGGCCAGATGCATTAAGAGCCTTTTAATTATTTTTTTTTTTCCTCTTCCATCCTCTGAAGCATATGGAATGAAGCACTTCCAGGGACAAGGCTCCGCGCTGGGAGGGCACCATGGCTCTTGTCTGGCAGGGCAAGTTTTACTGCGTTAATGAACCCTTTTAACTGGGGTTTTGCTGGAAGTTAGCAGGGTGGGTTTTATTCCAGAGGTGGGTATTTCATTCGTGCTTCCCGATAACCCAGAGGAAAATTCATTTGGCTCTTCAAAGCGAGTCCGGTGTGCAGGGGCTGCTCTGAGTTTGGGTCTGGAGCTGGATGGGAATTTTCCACTGCAGTGCTCGTTACACAGGCACAGCAATCTCTGTAATTGTTGATTTTAGCTTCGCTTTCAAACCCACAACAAAACCGCTGGGAAAAATCCAAATTGAAGGGCTTTGTTTTGAGTCGAGGCAAATTCTTTGCTTTAAGTGAAACCTGCCGTGAGGAGCCAATGCAACAGTGGAGAGCTGCTGCCAGGGCTGGGCCAGGGGGAAAAGCCATGGAGATGCTCAGTGCCCTGGCACGGACTGTCCCCTCTGCAGGGCTTTGTCCAGAAACATCACTGCCTTTCATCAGGAAAGAAAACAGATCCCGTCCACTGCAATGAAAAATGCAAAGTTTAGGGATTGCTGACCTTTTGTCTGACTCTGGAGAGGGAAAGACAAACGATGTCTCCCCCAGTCTTGCAGGACTGCAATTCTATTTCAATATATTAATCCTTATTTTAATTTGACACATTTCTTTTAGCAGGAAGGAAACCTCTGACAGGGGAGCTCCAGGCAGAACCTGCTACTGCCACGTGTGTCCAGCAGCATCCTGCATAATTTGCTGCAATATTCCTGATTTGTAGCCACTTTTGGCTTCTGTCTCTGCTTTTTAGAAGCTCTCTTTGCATATCCAGTGGGACTGTCCCTCTCCTGCCCCAGGGCAGATGGGAGAGATGAACTTGATGGTGAGAAAGGTGAGGTCCTCAAGCAATGCTGGAGTAAATGTGAGGTGCCTAATGGGGTGACTGCAATGATTAGAATAATGAGGCAGTGATGTGAAACCCCGTGTTACCACACCTGGGACTTCCACTGAGGTGACCACACGGGAGACTGGAGGTTGCAGGAGGTGGGAAAGGGAAGGGTGGGATTGGGAAACCACAGCCCAGGCTGTGATGGTGAGAAAAGTCCCAACTGAACCCAGGCTTGGGATCCTCTTGAGGCTGGGGGTGGGATCCTCTGGAGGCAGCTCCCAGGTTTTGCAGGTCCTTATTTTCATTGTGACTGCGGTGAAAGAAACTCCATTTGCTCCTGCTCCTTAAAATCCTGCCCTGAGAGGGAGGGACCGGGGTCCTGGGGGGACTCATACAGGCTGGACTGGGTGAGGAGTCTCCAGCTCAGATTCTGCAACCAAAGGTTCATGAAAAAAATTCATTCAGAGAGATGGAAAGGTCCAACAAACACCGAAAAAGCTTCACACTGAGGGCAAAAGTCTGTATTTACTATGCTTTTTGTATCTCTGCTGCAGGATTTGACTTTCAGGAGTGGCTTGGCCAGGACGGAAAGAGTTGCAGGCAGCTCAAAGTGTGCAAGGTTTTAACAAGCAGGAGAACATTCCAAGGGCATCTTCCTGGCTGAAGGCAAGACCCTGCTGGGCTGCTCTGCTCCAGTGCCTTGCAGGGGAGACGTGTCCTTCTGTCCCAGCTCCTGTCCCCACGTGTCTGAGCACATCAGGACTTGTTGGCAGGAATCATCTCCGAGGGGAGCGGCTCCTTCCCCCCGTGCTCACAGAAAGGGCTTTGGATTGGGAAGTGGTGAGTTCCTGGGACCTTGCAAGGTTGAGCTGTCACCCTTGGCAGAGCTGCCGGGCTGTGCCTTGACCCACAGCAGTCACACCTCTCCTTTTTACCTACTGAGACACGGCAATGAATTAATTGGGGATTATTAATTACATTAATTGTAAAACTTACACGAATCGCTGCCTTCTGTATCCCAGTCTATAATCACTTGCCTTCCATGACCAATTAGACAGGCCCAGTCAATATTTTACCCTTTTCCAATACTGAGGCAGCAGTACTGGAACGACATAGACCAAGAAATCATTATTGCCATGGCATGAATATGGACTGGGAGAGTAGGCTTCACTTGCTGCAACCTGAAATGATGAAAAATGCCCCAAGGAAATGGTCAATTAATCCCCTCAGCTGTGGTTTGCTGAGCAGAGGGGGCTTTAGGGGTGCAGTCATTTACTCTCTGGTCAAAACCTCCTGCAAAAAGTTTTGCTGGACCTCTGAGTGGGGAGGTCATGGCTGGGTTTCCCCAGGAGCCTCAGTTCTGCCTTGATTTTGACTCTAACATTCAAATTACAGCTGAGTTTCCTCTCAGCACAGATGCCTAAATGGGGAAGAAGAAAGGGAGACTTACACCTGTTCTCCCAGCTGGAAAAAATATAAAATAAATCATCTATTGCTGATGAAATATTGAAATTTTGAAAATGCAAGTCACTTCTTCATTTTGCTGCTGCAGAACTGTCTGTATGGTTGGGAGAAGCAATACGAGTGGTAATTGCAGACAAAATCTCTATTTCCTTTAATTGTTTCCGTAACTTGATTTACTTTTGAAATACTCGATGAATGTTTTGCTTATTTACTGTCTCTTTGCATTGCTATCACTTTTCCTGCCTTGACTGATGAAGCACATTCATAATTTCTTCTCATTCGGCACGGACAGATAGAGTTGGTCTCAATAGCAGCCTGTGCAGATAAGGAGCTTCTGCTGAAATGGTTAATATCAGTGAGAACGGAGTGATTTGTAGGGAAGAGGCAGCGTGAAACCAGAGAAAACACTCTCTGAATCTCTGATTCCGAGGGCACGGAGGAAAATCTAAGCAGGATGAAGTTATTTTGTAGAAAGGGAAAGGAAAAGGTTGGGCTGGGAAAGGCAGAGCAGAGAAGCCAGTGGGGCAACGCTTTCCCTCGGTGCTTAGGCCACCAAGGCTCCAGTGAAGCACCTCCAGAAGAATTCCTAAGTGGCTGAAGGGCTTCCCATGGCCACCCAGGCTTAACTAGAAGTACACCATTCCCCCGGCCTCCCAACAGACAGACAGATGCGTTTTATCTGTGTCTGCTGGGCTGGCAGGGAACACAGACCAGTGTCCATGGCATCACGAGAGGATGCTGCTCCCTGGTTCTCTTCAGCATCCCTTTGCTCTCCTTCCACGCCGTTGGCTTTCCCTGCACCTGGGGAACGTGGTGATCCAACCCTTTATGCCTGGAGTTATTCCTCCCACCCGCTGCTTCCAGAGCCAGCCCAGAGCCCTTGCAGGTGTGTGTTCCTTGCTCAGCTGTGCACCTGGCCCTCCTCCCCTTTCCCACCTCTTTCCATGGCGTGTCCTCCTCCCGTGGAGCCGTAGGGCGCCTGTGCTCAGCTGCAGCCCATGGCTCTGTCCTCCCTCGCCCAGGAGGCTCTACCAGCTGCTTTGATTTCCTCAGGCCTCCCCTCAATTACTGCCTCACAGCTCCAGGGGCTCTTCCCCAGATCCAAACTAACCAGTTCCTGGCCAAGACTCGACATCTTTTCCGTATCTTATTTCCCACGCGCTCCGGGTAATGCTTTGTCTCTGGACAATTCTGCCTTTTAATTTTGCAGTGAAAATTACCTGAGCTGGCTGAAATAAGGGTTTCAAAGATGACATGTGGATTGTAAGCCAAAGCTGAGGGATGCCTTAGATAGATGTTTTCTTCAGGAATAATCAACCCGAAAGGCGGTCTCGGAGGAGGGTCGCAGATGAGAGCTATCAGCAGAGGTTCTTATGAAACACAAGACTCGCACTCGAATTTCAATTCAAATAAAACATGCCCAATTGAAGTGTATCTTTCCCTTGTCACTTCTGCAGAGAGAGATTTTATTAACACCAATTGCATGGAAACAGGGGTCGGCCGCAGTGCCCCCGCGAAGATAAAAAGACATTAATGCACTTAGGCTGTGACAGCAAAGAGCAGCTGCTTTTGTTTTATGTTCCTTCTGACTCCGGTGGGAGTTCTGCAGGAGCAGTACGGGACCGTGGGGTTGAGGTCAATGACAGATCCCTCTGGCAAAAATATGGGGGAAAAGGCTGGGAAGGAGCAGCCCGTGGGGCGGAGTGTCAGTGACAGGATCCAAAGTGGCCCCAGTGTGGGGGAGTTGTAAGACCTTGGGATTGCTGGAGATGGGATGTTGAACCTGGGGATGGAGAGATGATCAGGGGTAGATCCTGCCCAGGTGTTTGCCAAGCAGGGATGGCTGGGTACTGGCATGCCAAAGATTTGGGACCCATTCCTACTGCTCACCTGCCAGAGCTGGAGCCACGGGCATGGTTGGTGTACCCTGGTCTTCTCTTTCCCACAGATTCATTTATCAATTATGTTGCTGTCATGGCTGGAGACGAGCTTTAGCCTGACAACAGATATAGAAAGCTTTGGGAAAGGGTTGTGGGATGCACATCCACATCCTGGTCCAGAGTCCTGCAGCCATTGCCATCCTCACCCTGAATATTGTGGCTGTTTTGGGCACCACAACACAAGGAAAGCTATTTAAGCCATTAGAGAGTGTCCAAAAGAGGGACATGGGGATGGGGAAGGGCCTGGAGCATGTGAAGACACTGAGGGCACTTGGTGTGCTCAGCTGGAGAAGAGGAGACTGAGGGGACACCTCATCCCTTCCTCGGGAGGGGCAGCTCCAATCTCTGCTCTGGGGGGACCAGGGACAGCACCCAGGCAATGGCTGGAGTTGTGTCAGGGCAGGCTCAGGTGGGATCTCAGCCAAAGGTTCTTCCCCCAGAGGGGGGTGGGCACTGCCCAGGCTGCCCAGGGCAGTGGGCACAGCCCCAAGGCTGCCAGAGCTCCAGGAGCGTTGGGATGATGCTCTGGGGCACAGGGGGGGACTCTTGGGGCTGGTCCTGTGCAGGGCTGAGGGGTGGACTCGCTGATGTTTGTGGGTCCTTTCCAGCTGAGCAGCTTCTGTGACTCTGTAGTTTCTCCCCCAGGCCCCCTGAGCAGGAGCAGGACGGTGGCACCTTTCCCAGCCCCACCACCCCCTCCTCAGCACAGAGTGGTGCTTCTGGGGCTTCCTCCATTCCCACCTCAATCCCAACCCTCATTCACTGTCAGCGATGCCCAGGTTTTGGGGGGCCCGCCCGGCACAGCCAGCTGGGAGGATGGATGGACCCTCAATCCTCGGCAGGGATGGTCCAACACCTCCTGACTGCGCTGCCCCACCAGTTAGAGCATCCCCTTCCATCCACCAGGCTGCTTTGAGGAGCCTGGAGCTGGGAGCTGGCTGACCCAGCCCTGGGCTCCAACCCGCCTGGACCCTGCCAAGGGGGTGGGAGTCACTGCTGGAAAAGCTTTCTCCTTCTAGGTCATCTAATTTGGAGCTTTCTAATAAATAGGCTGCTCGACATTTTTTGATATAAAGGTCAACATCCTCTGATAGACGGAGGATTTGAAGATAAGTGGTGGAAATGGCATTGGTAGGCTGATTTTGATAATGACACTAATCCTGGCTCTGAACTTTGATAATGATAGCAACCCCACCAGTGAACTCCTCGTGTCGCTGGAAACGGGGCTGGCATCTTTTTTTTTGGCAGAATTGATGCCTCTTAGCACAGAGACTTTAACTTGTGCAAGAGCTGCCATACGGAATGCAGAAAAGGAAGCTTCAATTGTTTTGAGGGAAAAAAAAATAAAAATCAATTCAAGCAAGTGTTTTTGGCTAAATCTGGTCTCAACCTCCTGAGTCAGCTCTTCCCAAACCTCTCAGGTGTTTGCTGATGAATTGTTGTGGTGATGAGAACACAGCGGACACACGGGCCAAAGGGCATTTCTGGATGGACACTCCCATTTCAGAAAACATTTCAAGTCCTACAAATCCTTTGATTTGGGCAGAGAAGGACCAGGACTGCCCTTTATTTGGTGCCACGGAGGCAGATGTGAGTTTTGGGAAGTTCTGTGCTTTGGCAAAGAGGGGACATGGTTCAGCACAGGGATTCACCACAGCCTTCCCAGCTGCGGGCAAGAGATTTTTTAAACCTTTTTACACCTTTTAAGCTGTATGTGTTGGAGATGTTTTCTGGTCATTGTGTGGGGGTTTTTGGGAACATTTAAGGGAGAGCAGAAAGAGCTTTAGGAAGAAGCTCTGCCTCAGTAGATCCTGAGAGCACACGCAGGGCTGGTGTGCAGAGAGAGATGCCCAGTTCCACAGAGCACGTTTGGAATTCTTTGGAGGAGTCTCCCAGGAGAGCTCGGCAGCACCTGAGGTTTTCTGGGGAGATCAGAGCTGGCAGGGCCTGATTTCCAGTGTGCCCTCTGTGCTTTGCTACTTAAAGTTTTCCCAAGTTAGGGTGATTCCTAATTCTTTTTTTTTTTTCTGAAGAGCCCCCATGTCTGAATCACATTTGGCTCCCTGATTTCTGGTTTCTCATGTGATATGTAGCATCAGTTTTCAGGTCATCATAGACCCAGTTAACTTGCATTTTTCTTGTCCTCTCTAAAAGCCTGGCTGGGTTTATTTATTTATTTTTTTTATTATTTTTTTTATTATTATTTTTTTCTCAAGAGGTCTCTGTATGGCATCCTCCCAGCAGGGCTTATGTGGGGCTGCTTTCTCCTCTGCACAGTTTGTCTCTGTGGATTGTCACACACCTCCCATGGTCCCAACAGCCTTTATTCTCCTTGGCCTGTGATCCATCACCGGCATGTGCTGAGAGCTGATTCCCATCTCTCGTCAGGTGGATCAGTTATTGCTCTGTAGCTGGTTCAGGCCAAGGGGCTGGAGATGTTGGATTTCTCTAATAAGCTGCCAAAGTGACAATCTGATATCTCAGCCAAAGCACTGAGCAAATGCTTTTCCCATCTCCCACCATGGTAGTCTCCCAAATCCCAGTAGAAGCAACTTATTTCTGTTACTCAGCCGCTTTGTAGGAGGAATTATCTGCCTGAGCAGAAGGTAGTTTGCTTGCTTTGTGTTTGTTAGGCTCTTGCTGTCGCTTGCTCCCTGTAGAGAGAGGTATAAAACTCCTTCCAGGTGACATTTGCAGAAAAAAAAATCAATTGTTTATCAACATCCCAGCAATCAATAAATACAGTGATAGGTGCAACTGTCTCTCTCAGGGCTGAACCTGGATTGTTAAGGAGCCAGATTTTCTGCTAAAGCCCCCTGGGCCTGGAACTGATCCCTGGAGCAGCAGAGAGTTGCTGTGTGCCCCTCCTCGGGATGGGGCTCGTTAGTGCTCTGTGCTCCTTCTCTCCAACCTGGCTGGTCCTGCTCATGGAGAGGGCTCTGGAGGTGCTCACACTTCTGGTCACTCAGCAGCCAGGGAGGGGTGTGTGGTCTCTGGGCATTTCTACACCACGCCAGTGACACCGTGAGGAGATGAACCACAGGACAAGGTGTTGGTCCTCACCCTTGTTTGCAAGTCTGCAGTGTCTGTCTGTCCCACCCCACTGAGCCCCCCGACTCCCCTCCCTGTGTGAAGAACCCCAGTGATGTGCTTCGAGTTGGTTCTGGAGCCTCTTGGCATCCTGGCCCTGCTGCTGGAGATGGGCACGGAGAAGGAGACTTGCAAGGTTGTCAGTGTTGATGAACTTGCTTTCAGGTGCACTGGTGGAAAGGCCAGGCTGGACAGGGCTTGGAGCAACCTGGGCTGGTGGAAGGTGTCCCTGCCCTTGGCAGGGCATGGAACTGGATGAGCTTTAAGGTCCCTTCCAACCCAAGCCTTTCCATGATTCTTCGGTTGGCATCTCCGTCTTCCTTCATGCTCCTTCTCCTCAGCTGGCCATGGTCCTTTTCCCTGGGACACCTGCAGGATTTCACTCTTGCTTGAAGCCTTTAATTGATATTTCATTGAATGAGGCAACTTGAAGCTGTTTCTGAGCCTGAGCTTTCCCAGAGCCAGAGTTTTTCCTGAGCCAGATTTGGCTCAAGGAGCTTTAGGACACCACTCTCAGGCACACGGTGGGATTGCTGAGGTGTCCTGTGCAGCACCAGGAGCTGGACTGAATGATCCTTGTGGGTCTCTTCCACCTCAGGGGATTCAATGATCTTACTTGGAGGTCTCCACGTGGCCAAGACACCCCATCACAAAGAAACAGGGATAGGAATGGAAGAGTTAACACCAGCTGCTCCCAGACAGGCTGGAGAGTTACATCACGTTGCTGTGGAAACTAACTTTCTGAAACCACAGTGATGTATGGGAAAGCTTTGGGTCAGCGGGTAATAAATTCTGTTTAAAAAGTGATTTTTCCCCCATCTGCTGATGTAAACATCATTAGGAGAAATGACGGCTGAGAGATGGATTTCTTTTTCTATCAATTTTCAGACAAAGAAAATAATTTTTTTTTTCTTATAACAAAAAAAGTTGCTGGAAATCAGAGAGTGCTATAAATAAATAAAGAGAAAGCACCGGTGATGGAACAGAAATTTTCCCCGGTGGTTGGTTTACAGCTTTCTGTGATTTAATGGGAAGGTGCAGTTCCCTGTGGGAAGCTGCACAAAGCCCTGGATGGGCTCCATAAGCCAATGTTTTGGAAATTGTGGCATGAATCTCAAACTTTGAGGGCTCCAGAGCATCCTTGGCCTACAGGTCCTCTCTCACCTGCACTTCCCTGGCCTGCCCAAGGCCATTGAAGGGGTGAGTTTCCATCCTGCCCTGTCACCTTTGGGCTTCTCGCTGAGGTTTGGGGTGTTTTGGGTTTGGTTTTTCACCCTTTGGGGCCCGGGAAGGTTTGGAGTGAGGCTGCAGAACTCTCTCAGTTTGCAGGAAGCCGTGTGAGAGTCCCAGCACAATGCAAGAGTGCCACTGGGAATGCAGACAAAGGTGTCACCGTGATTAATGGGGTAATTAATAAGCAATTAATGTGCTTCAGAGCATGGCTGTAGCTTTTCTCCCAGCCATCTACTCAGCACTGATCCACCTTCTCTGAGGATCAGAGCTCAGAGGGCTGATGGAGATGATCCTGCCAGGTCTTCTTGATGCCACCAAGAGCATCCAGTGCAGCCCTGCCCTGGCACAGCAGGGAGTCCTGCTTGGGAGGGAAACCAAGGAAATTTGAGGGTGTTGTTCCACTAATTGATGGGATTTAACAGGGTTCAGTGGTTTGTCCTAGAAATGAGCGCTCTGAAAACGTCCTTCTTTGGCAGCGTCTCCGTTCACATCTCCAAACCCTCCGAACGTTGGCCCATGTGCAGATAACCCACCTGGCACCACAAATTCACACTTCCCTGACCTGCAGTGTTGTTCTCATCTCATCCCTCTGCCTCTTTCTTCTCCTGGCTCAGTCTCCACTTTTCCATGCCCTCCAACAGCCCCTGACAGCCCAATTCTTCACCGAGCCCGGGTGGGTTCTCTCAGCTACGTTAAAGCCCATCAAGGTGTTTTCTTGATGCCTAGAGCTGAGCAAGAAGTGTATTTCCCATTATGAAGTTTAATTTGAATGTATTTTTTGTTTTGGAATGTCCCTGTGAAACCATTAAAAATTGTTTACATATTTTGAGTCGATTTTGGCATTTCAAAGCAATTGAAATATAAGTAAAACTTCTAAGTGAAAAGTTGTTTTAGAATTAATATCAAAGTATTTTATGCCTGCAAAATAATGAAACATGATGTTTTGATGTTGTCAAAAACACTCGGGTCATTTTTTTGTTTAGAAACAAGACTGTGTTGGTATTGACATGCCCAGGTGAGTTGTTCCTTTTGCAAGAAATCAACATTCTGAGGGGAAATCCCCGAGGAGCTCAGAGAGGAGCAGCCAAACCTTGCTCACTTGTGAAATGCCATCCCTTTCACTCCTCAGCCTCCAGGCTTGTGCTCGAGAAGGAATCCCAAAGGCTGATAATTAATTGGCGTAGCTAATTCATAGATGGAGTGGGAATATGATCATAAAAAAGTCATAATCCTCAATGTTTGTGAGCGATGGAGCAGCCCCAGAGGGCAGCCGTGGTTTGCTGAGGAGCCCAAGCATCTTCGAGGACACGAATGTTGCAGTGAAATGTGAGAAAACAGTGGAATGAGGTAAAAAAATGGTGAGCAGGCCAAAAAGAGCCAGAAGATTCCACAGCTTGGGAAATTTTGCAATTTTTTGGAGACTAATGGGAACGTGAGGAGGAATGAAATCTCACTTTTAGAAAGCAAAGGAGAGGAAAAGGGATGTGAGGGGTTGCAAGAAGCCTCGTGCCCTGAAGGCCAGCGCAGGTGTGTCATTCGGCACCTGAAGTGATTTAGGTTGTCTTTGTTTATGAAGACCAGGTGCATCTCCAGTGGCTGCTCCTCGGCACTCCCCATCCCTCCAGGAGAGATTCTGGCTCAGGAACATGTTCCTCTCTGTTGGGAAATTTCTTGCAGAAAATAGACATGTGAGTGACCCTGGAACTTTAGATGCAGTTATGCTGCAAGGCCTTTAAGACTGCAGTGAAAAGCTACTTTTGAGAAGCCTCTGTGGAGATCAACAGTGAAGAGGAATGTAAACTTAGAGAAGCTGCAGCAGCAGATTGAAAAACAATGGCCACGGTGAGAGATCACGAGGATTTTATTTGACACCAATAGAGTTGTGTGTTATTGGCATTAACCAGTGCCAGGGTGGTTTGCAGTGTGTGTGCAGTGTGTGAGCCATCTGGGTCATTTAAGGGGTGTTTTCACAACAATAAACGGCATTACCTTGATCATATTGGTCAGTTCATGGTGTCTGTGAGTTTCCCTTGCAATACCTCTCAAGTGCTCCGTTCTCTGCAGGCTGGACGTGGCCATGAGCGTGGAGAGCAGGTTGACTCAGGACCACGGTGCTGGAGTGGCTCCCTCCTTGTGCCATCCTTGTTTGCACCTCCAGTCGTGGGGATATCCCTGTGCCTGGGGAAGCTCTCCCCAAACTGCCTGGACTTTTAAGTGCATCCATGGTTTTTTGTTCCTCCAGGCCAGCCTGGCACGTGGGTATCTGCAAGGCCACCACCTCTCTGCCAGCACGGCTTGCCTCATGTAACCAGCCCAGTTATCTACTGCCATCACCTACTGCTCCTCCGATGTTCGTGCCAACTGTGATCTTTCCTGGAAGCAAACTCATGTTTTCTCTTCCAGATCGTGGAGAAGAATCTCCAGCACCCCTCAGCTGAGAGCTGAGCTTTCCCTTGACAGCCCTGGTGGATGAGGAGCTCAGCGTGACTCGGATGGGCACCGGCAGCCCCGAAACCCTCCCGGTGCTGGGCTGCATCCAAAGAAGTGGGGGAAGCCTGTGAGGGGGGATTCTGTTCCTCAACCCCATCTGCAGAGCTCCCCCAGCCCTGGAGTCCAACAGCAGAAGGACGTGGAGCTGCTGGAGAGAGTCCAGAGGAGCCCATGGAGATGCTCCAAGGGCTGGAGATGCCCAGGGAGATGCTCTGCTCTGGAGCCAGGCTGGGAGAGCTGGGGGGGCTCACCTGGAGAGGAGAAGGACCTTTAGAGCCCCTGCCAGTGCCTAAAGGGGCTCCAGGAGACCTGGAGAGGGACTTTGGACGTGGGTCTGGAGGGACGGGACAAGGGGGAATGGCTTCCCATTGCCACAGGGCAGGGATAGATGGGATATTGGGAAGGAATTCTTGGCTGTGAGGGTGGGCAGGCCCTGGCACAGGGTGCCCAGAGAAGCTGTGGCTGCCCCTGGGTCTCTGGAAGTGTCCAAGGCCAGGTTGGACAGGTCTTGGAGCACCCTGGGCTGGTGGGAGGTGTCCCTGCCCATGGCAGGGGGTGGGACTGGATGAATTTTAAGGTCCCTTCCAGCCCAAAGCATTCCGTGGTTCTGATTCATTTTATGAACCTGCCTGAGCTCCTGGTTCCCTCCAGAGTGAGATTTCCTCTCTTTTGGAGGGGTCAAAATTTCAGGTCGAGGCCCCCAGTTGTTTTACCTGCGTTTTGTCCACCCAGCAGAATTGCAGGCTGTGTGCTGGGGAAGTGGCTGGAGCTGTGGTTTCAGTGTGTCAGCAGTGACAAGGGGGCAAATGATCTTGCTGTCAGTGCAGTGGAGGCCATCGTGAGCTATTGATTTTTTTTCTTTCTTTATTTTTTTAATTTTTTTCCCTCCTTTTTTTTTTCTTTAGCAGAATGCTCCATTCAAAGCAGTGTAAAACACTCCTTTAAATATGAATGCCTTTCCCCACTGCTTTCCCTCTCTGCCCCCATCGCCTCCTGTTTTGCCCGGGCTGCTGGACAGCTGGAGGATATTCCCACCAAATGATTAGCAGGTCCAGGATGGTGCATAAAACACTCGGCAGTGCCCCTTTACCAGGGAAGCAACTTGACTTTTATTGCCAGTGCTGAAAGCATCTACAAACGGAGATTTAGCATCAGCCTCCAGGCTTAAGATACAGCTGTTATGTTTTCCTTTCTTCCTTTATCTTTTTTTCCCCCTCTCCTTTGCACTAATGTAATGCTTATTTAGGAACTGCAGCCATCTGTGTCTGCTGTGGATGGCACGGTTAAATTTGCTGTTGCTTTCTTTCCCCTGCTCTGATGAGCCTCCCAGAGCACAGAGATTTTCCCAGGACAGCAGAGACTTTCTTTGATTGCTTTTTTTGTTTTGCTTTATTTTTTTTTGATAACCTCTGAAAGAAGCTGTTCACAGTGCTGGGAAAAGGTGGTCAGCTGGAGAGCTGAGGATCCTGCCTTGTGCTGGGTTAACGAGGTGAGTTTATGAGGAACCAGCCAAAAAAAAAAAAAATGAAGTTGATGAAATTAGAGGGAATTGGGGAATAAAAAGGGAGGGAAGGAGGGAGGGCTGGGACTGGAGCTCCTCCTGTTCCTCCCAGCAGCTCGTGGCTGATGGTGCCGTGGTTCCTGTGGGAACTGGGGCAGTTGCAGGAGTCCAGGGAATTTTTTTTGTAGTGTTTTTCAGGTGAGATGGTTCTGCCTCCCCAGATGGACAGGGAGCTATCCAAGCTGGTAATCCAGTGAGCGACATGAGGCTGTGGCACTGCCAGCAGGCACAAGGCTCCTTCTGGCACAAGTTGATTTCTTCCTGTTTTGTCACCAAGCTGCCTCCAAATGGCTCATGTTCACCCTGGAGGAGAGGGAGAAATCGCTCTCATTTGGGCATAGACCTGGAGAGAGAGCTGCTCTAGAGGGACTTCCCTGTCCTACAAGTTGCTTACCTTTAAATCCTCCTCTCTTTGATCTCATTTGCTGTTTCCTCTGTCAGCTGCTCCTTTAAACTCTCCTCCATGGGAACCATAACTCCTCTTTGCACCCTGGGGGCTCTAAATCGTGGATTGCCTTCTGACCAGGAAAGCTAATAAGAAGTTTATCCGAAAATACTTTTCTGTCTTATGGAGAACCGTAAGAGCCAGGTAGTAGGTGGTGGAGGTGCTGCTTTGTGGCCTAGAAGGGCTGAGATGGGTTGTGCTTGACCACAAATCCTTTGGCTGTACCTCTGTGGGTACCCAGGACCGTTCCATACTTTTCCTCCAAAGCATCACAGAATCCCAGGATATGCTGAGCTGGGAGGGACCCCCAAGGATCAGCGAGTCCAACCCTCAGCCCTGCACAGGACCAGCCCCAAGAGTCTCCCCCTGTGCCCCAGAGCATCATCCCAACGCTCCTGGAGCTCTGGCAGCCTTGGGGCTGTGCCCACTGCCCTGGGCAGCCTGGGCAGTGCCCACCACCCTCTGGGGGAAGGACCTTTGGCTGAGATCCCCCCTGAGCCTGCCCTGACACAACTCCAGCCATTGCCTGGGTGCTGTCCCTGGTCCCCCCAGAGCAGAGATCAGTGCCTGCCCCCCCTCTGCCCCTCCTGAGGAAGCTGGACCTGCACTGAGGTGTCCCCTTGGTCTCCTCTTCTCCAGCTGGAAACCCCAAGTGAACCTTTGACTGAAGGCTCTTTGAAATGGCTTTGCCACCTCCCAGGACGGGATGAGGTGTTGTTTGGAATGGTGATGATTTGCCCGGGTCAGGGCCATGGCAGGCACTACTGCAGGCATGAGATGGTGGAACTGGTAAAGTTCCAGATGTCAAGAAAGTCAGTTTAGCTTTCTGGGATGCCTGAAGATCTCTGTGTACCTGAAGCCACAGGCTCCCAGGAAGCTCCTTAGCTGCCACCAAGGCTGATGGCTCCCCATCCTCCAAACCCAGGCAGTGAGGAGCACACGACCATGCCTTGCCTGCTCAGAACCTGTCCCTGGATGTGCCACCAGCATCCCGTGGAGCCACCAGCACGTTGAGGATTAGGCAGTGAGGATTAGGACCTGCAGTGCTGAAGGCACACGCCCCCACTAGCTCCTGAGGGCCTGGCAATATGGTTTTGCAGCTGTCAGCATGATGAATGGATGTTGTGTTTTATTTGCTGCTTTATCAAATACTAATTATGTATATGGTAATTCCAAGCATCGCTGGAAATTTTGGCTCAATTGTTTTGCACTCCGTGGAGCCAGAACAGGGGGTATCTCTATCCCCCCCCCCTTCCCATTCTTGAAACTCTGCTTTAATTGCTTCTCTTTGGCTCTTACTTAAGGGTTGCTGCTCCGAAGGGGTCAGTGTATTGATCCTGCACTTTGATAAGGTCAGCAGAGATCAGCTGTGACATTTCCAAGTGATTTGCTCCTCCCCTAATGGGCTTAGTCATCAAAGAGTTTTACAGGGGACAGGGCAGGGGAGAGATTGAATTTAAACTCTTACCTATGTTTATTTAGGCAGTCCTGGCAGGTTCTGAATAGAGGTATCACTTGTCAGACTAAAGCACGTGATGTCCAGGTTACCTACAGGTTAAGAACTCCGTGTGTGATACTGACCTTCGTAACCAAATCTCATGGAACCTCCACGTGACCCACGTTCCAGCAGGTGACCTGGTGAGGTGGGTTCCCAAAGGGCACAGAAAAAAGATGATCCCCTCTCCTGGCACGTCTACAAACCCTGGCTGTGCCTCCAGCGTGATGTCCTCAGCCACAGCCAACCTCTGACAACTCAGAGGAAGGCGAGGAGATTAAGAAAAAGAAAGAGCAAGCAACATCTGCCTGGCCAAATGAACCTGGAGGAGGAAAAAAAAGAAATTAATTCCTTCCTGATGTCTGCAGGCAACAGCTGAGGTCTTGGGGAGTGAGATTGGACTAGAGCAAGCGGCTTAACGAGGAGTCCAAGGCTGAGCAGCAGATTACACAGAATTTCCTGTTCTGGTCATGGCTGAGGGGAGAAGGAAGGGAGCAAGGGCACGGAGGGATGTCCTGTGCCATCCAGCCCTGCTCCCTCCAAGCCTGGTTCCTGCCTCTCAGGAGCTGGATCAGAGCCCGGCTGTCCCAGAATTATCTCCTTCTGGGCCAACAGTGTCAAAGAAGGAGGATCCACACCCTTGAGAGCTCCTCCAGTGTTTACTTGCCCTCCCTGCTGGGAATTGCACTATATTTTGGGATTTATCTGACCTGAACTTCCAGGCATTGAATCTCAGCGTGTTGTTGTCAAAATCCTGGGAAGTCCCTTGTAACCCAGGATATTTCCATGGTGGAGGTGTCTAGACATCTTGGGATCTCTTAAGCAGCCCTGACAAACTGGACAGGCCGAGCCGAGTTAGGATGTCCAGCTCTCAGCTGTGTGTATGGAACCCTTTGGAATGCTCTCTGGAGTCTCCCCCCCCTGTGTGGACACCCCATATCTCCTGGAAAAGCTCTGAAAACTCAGAGCTATGCTGAGTTCTGCACAAAGGCTCTCTGGGTCTCCACGTAAAATGTTGGAGAAAGTTGGGGTTTTTTTCACATGGAGTATGTAAATGTGGGTAAAAGAAGGAGAAAAAATGGAAGGTAAGAGAGGGAGTAAATGCAAATGGTCAGGGGAAACCCAGTTCCTGTCCCTGCTTGGATGAATATTCACTCACTCCATGGACCGCACCTTTAGCCCTGCTGCTGTCTGAGGTAATCTCTCACCTCGCAAGGAGCTGTAATTTGCATTCCTGCTTCCCAGAGGTGTTATCTTGCAGTTGGTTGCATCAGACTCCCTTTTTGCACAGTGCCCTACCCAGGCAGTGTAGAGCAGGGTGAGCAGCTTGTGGTCCCACCTGTGGCTGAGCAAAACACCCCGCGTGTTGTGTCACCCTGTTCCACCACGTAGGAATGTTTATCCTCCTGAATCCGTGCTGGGGCACAGGGATCAAGGGGCCCTCGATTGGGGTAGACCCCGTTGACACCTGATGCCACAGGGTGAGGAAAATGTATTTAGTGGCTCTATAAGAGGCCCTGAATCCTGCCCCTGGTATCTGATCTCGTTTAACCTCCACTGCAACCTGCCCTGTTCTCATCGTTACTTACTGTGTGACCTCCCTTTCTGCTGCCTATAAATGTTCCCAGCAAAGAGAATCACTCCAGCAAATGGTGGATAAAGTGCTGAATGACGTGGCCAGAGAACAGAGCGTTGGAATTGATCTAAACTGCCTGGATGTCCCTGCTGATCCTGGAGCAAAAGCTTTCTGTGGATGTTTTCAGGCTAAGAAGTGAGGCCATGAAGTTTTCAAGGCATCCGAGGCAGTGGCAGAGCGATTCAATCAGGTTCCTTTATCAGATTCTCACTTATCTTTCCCTTCCTTTCTCCATCAAGGTAGGAAATGCCTTCTCTGAAAGGCTGGGCAGGCGCTGCTGGGTTGGAGAGCTGCAGCCTTTGGCAGAGTAAGCAGATACCAGACTATGAGGTAACTTAAACATTCAGCTGGTTAATGAAACTTGTGGTCTCCAGATCCTTCCCAGCTCCAGCCCTGTGAACCCTCGTGCCTTGGGGCTCACCCCAGGGTGGGAAATAGGTGCTTTATGCACACAGGTTTCTTCTCCAGGGAGGATTTCCAAGGCACCAGGCTCTGAGGTATTCCTAGCTGCTGCTCTCCTCGGAGGGGAGTCAGTCCCTTGCCACCAGGGAGACCCCAACCTGAGCCCACAGAGGGAGGCTGAGGGTAAGTCACTCATTAAACAGTGATTTAAACTGCCTTTTCCTCCCCAGGGTCTGAGGAATAGAATAGCTCTGGGTAATCTGGCTGTGGTCCCAGCCCTTGCCCTGCAAGTCCTGAATAACCCAGCCACGGCAGGGCAGAATCAAGCAGAAGGTCCCCTGCAACCTGGGATGTCACTGGACCATGCAGAGGGATCAGCGTCTGTGCCATACTCGGGGTAATGCTTTGCAAACACCCTTTCCAGGCAAGAAGTGACAGCTCCGAACGTGTTTAAATAAGTTTAAAGAGTGGGGATGGACTCCTTAGGCCTTGGAGTGGATGGAGCAGGACAGTGGGGACCTCAGAAGCGGATTTGAGATCTCTGGTTGCCTTGTTCCTGCTTCTGTCCGGGGTGCTGTGCGAGTCAGGGCAGTCCCAGGGCTCAGACTCTGAGGCACCTGGTACCAGAGGCTGCGTGGGCTGTGATGGCACTCTGGGTCCCCCCGAGGAGCTTCCCATGTGCTCCTGGATGCTGTGGGAGGGCATGAGCAGCACCGGTGGTGGAGCTGCATGGGCAGAGTGCAGGATGTGGCTTGGGAAGCTTTGGGAAGCTGGTTTGCCAAATGCGTCTTGGGTCTCAGTGTCGGTGGGGCTGCTGAGACCTCCCTGCCAGTCTGCAGGCAGATGTCCCCCTTTTGCCTTCCTTTCCTCTCCCTGCACGGCTCCTGTTCAGCTCCTTCACTGCACTCACCCTAATGGTCCCTCTCCTGGTTTATGTCCTTCAAACTCTTCCCGTTAAACACTTAGTCATCACTTAGCTAAACTACTATATACAAATATAGCTCTTTTGATCTTCCTACGTAAATCAATACCTCCTGCCCTTTAATCTTTGTAGGGGCTCTCTCCGAGCTCTCTCAAATTTACTATCTGTCTTTAAAAGTGACTTGTCTTTTCAGCCTGGTTGTCCACAGTTTTCAGGTTTCCTGAAGGCCCAATACCTGCAGGAAATCGTGGTGGCTCCTTGCCACCTCCACTTACCTTCAGGTGGTACAAAGTGTTATGTGCTGAGCATCTCTTGTCTCCTTGGGCTGCCGTGGCTCTTCACCACCATTGTCAGCCTGTTCTGGATGTGAACAGTGACGCAGCCCAAGCTCCTTCCCAAGGAAGGCCTTACAGGACGCTGAAAACCAAGGCACAAGCCAGTCTTAACCCTGCTGTGCCATTTGGGGGTGAAGGACAGTTGTCCCACTTGGGTGGGGCAGGAATTCCTGCAGTAATTGGCGGCTGTTGAGATGAACCCAATGTTACTTACAACAATACAGCAAATGCTCAGGAAAGCTGTGGCTGCCCCTGGATCCCTGGAAGTGTCCAAGGCCAGGTTGGATGGGGCTTGGAGCAACCTGGGCTGGTGGGAGGTGTCCCTGCCCATGACAGAGGTGGGACTGGATGAACTTTAAAGTCCCTTCCAACCCAAACCATTTTGGGATTCTGTGAAATATGTGACATGGGTAAAAAGGAAGCCCAAGATGAGTGAAGGAAAATGAGCTGCAGGTGGCAGCTATTTGTCCCTTCAGAGTGGGCAACTGGGCATCCCATCCTGAGCCAGAGTGGGCAACTGGGCATCCCATCCTGAGCCAGAGTGGGTAACTGGTCTTCCCATCCTGACTGAGGCACTGGGGCATCTTCAGCCATGGCTGGTGGGGTTAAATCACAGGCTCAGCAGGGAGCCAGGCCTGGGACACGTGGGGTGGGATGCACTTGTCACCCCGGTGGCATGGATGGATGGCCCACTGGCACTGCTTGGCTGGAGCCGTGGGAGCAGCAGGAGAGTCCTGCTGATGTACAGCGGGAGGAGATCTCTGCCTTGATTTAGTGCAGGTGTCACACACTGAGCCCGGCTCACACTTCATCCCAAGTGTTTAGGCTGCTGCTTGTGTTACATTTGGTAAATAAAACTGTCAGTGAAATGGTCCTGAGCATATGACCGTGGCTTTAGGGCAAGAATTAAGGCTCTCTGTAGGGCTGGAACAGTCCATTGTGCAATTCCTCCCCCTGTCCTTTCCCTGTTACCTCCACTTGCCCTGGGACCATTCCACCCCTGGACTGGGAACACTGGGAAAGTAATTAAAGCTATTACAGTAAAAAAGACTTCTCCCCCACCCCTCCCATCCCCACCCCCCTTCAAATGAAATGTTTATAATAGCAATAAACCCTTTATTGTAACATCTCCTTATGGGTCAAATAAAAGCCCGTCTGAGCATGAGACAGAGAATCTCCCCACTCTGCTCATCTCCTCTGGATAAATGTAGCAGTGCTGTCATGGGCCATATAGCTTAATTAGTCACTATTCTCTGCTGTTCCTTAAAAAAAATACTTTACAAAGTCTGGGCAGCCTGTCCGTATCATATTTCCTGCATTCTTAGAGGTGCTAATGAATTCATTAATCACTTAATGGCAAGGAGGGTCTTTAGGGAGCGGCATCGCAATTTACTGCTCCCAGGAGGGAAACTCTCTGTCGCTGAGAAACTAAAGTTTCAGCTCCACTAATTTGTGCCAGCAGAGCTGCCGAGCTCCTTCCTGCAGTCCTTGGAGTCCACTTGGACCTCCAGCATCGCTGCAGAGCACGGAGTGAAGGAGGTGGGAATTTGCTGGGTGAGTCCTTGTGTTGAATGATGTCCTGGCTCTGAAGGTTTCAGAGGCTAAACAGGGCAAAGGAAACCTCTCCCCATCCCCGTGCTTGTGTTCCTTTCCTTTTTTCCCCCTCCACTGGGACAGGCCTCCTGAAAAACCACTGCAAAAGCTCCTCTGTGCGATAGGTTTGGAAGCACATCCCAGGGTTTCCTGCTGACTTATAGGGAATACAAACTATGGCAGTGTGGCTGTATAATGTGCTTGGGACGGCAGGCTAGGCTGGGAAACGAGCCTGTGAATCTTTCTTTCCTCATCGAAGAATGTCAGGGTGCTGTATTTTGACTGAAACTGTCAGCTGAGATGTGAATTTGAATGTTTGCATTTCTGTTGTGCGGGAAATGTTGATTATTTCAGTCTCTCGCCCTTGCTGCGGGAGAGCCGCCAGTGCCAAAGTTCCCCACTAAACAGCTCTTTTGGCTCCTTTCTAATCACACGGCAGCTCAGGGAGAGGAGGAGGTGAACAGAGCCCTCCTCTCCACTAATTCCCTTCCACCAGCCTGTCATCACTTTGCAATTGCACCTTTTTAAAGGGTTCCCCCCCCCACACACACTTCTTTTCTGTTCTCCCGTTTAACTTCTGCTCTGGTTTCTCTTCCCATCTTTCCTCTCAGTCTGTTACTTTCCCAGACTGAAAGCCAAGGGGAGCAGAGTCAGAATGTCAGACAAGGCGTAGCAGGGTGGGCAGAGCCGGGGGCTGCCCATGTGCAGGCTCTGCCCCCCATCCCTGGTACCCTCCTGGGGTTCATTCCCCACCGTGTGTTCTTTGCTCGGCAGCTCTCGTGGAAGGTGTGTGAGATGAAAGGCGGGAGAGAAGTGACATGTTGGCCCGGGAGAGGAGAAAGGAGGGAGGGAAAGCAGGAATACAAAACCACTTCACTGGAGAAGACACAAAGGGAGGCAATTTCACTGAATGCCAGATGGTCAAAATGAAGCAGAGACATGTAGAGCCCTCCATGTCCAACTGTTGCTTTGGCAGGGAGCCTTCAGCTTTCCAGCGAGAGTCTCCCAGGCACCCTCTTCTCCTCCTTGGCTTTCCTCAGCCCCTTTGCTCATCCTCTGGACCCCTCTTCTTTCTCCATCCTCCTTCTACTCCCTTGGATCTCTTTCCTGGCCTCTCATCTCCATGATGACGTTGCATCTCAAATGCTGACGTGAGCAGGAGCGAAGGTTGACCCGTGCCTGGGGAACCCCCTTTCCTCCTCCAGGAAGAGACGTCCCTGTGCAACAGCAGCCTGTTGAACGTGGAGCTGGACTCGTGGCCAGGCAGAGGAAACCTGCCCTTTGAAGGTATTCCTTAACACATGAAAAGATCCCCATGTCTCGAAGCACCACACGTATCAAGTATCCGTTTGTTATTTAATGAAGATCCTTTTCGTAGTCATTAAACTGTTGTTATTGTTATTAAATCTGAATTTTTCTGTGCTGAAAACACTGTCGGGGGTACCTATGGAGCTGCACCGTCTGCTCCTGAAAGGTAAACAAGGGAAAGGTCATGAGAGTTTTTGTGCTTTTTTTTTTCTTGTGCAGCGTCTACTCAGAGGTTATTTTTCTCCCCGTTTGCTTTAAAAAAATTCCATAGAAGTAATGGTCAAGACAGGAAGTTAAAGAACAGCACAATGAGTATGTTAAAATCTTTACAAAGCAGTGACTATGGAAAAGGCAGCTCAGCTTTCCTGAGCCTGTACTGCCACTATTACATTTATTACCAGCTATTCTTGCTTGAATTGGAAAATGCAGGTTGTTGGGTACTTGGTTTGCGAGGTATTCTGCTGGGATAAATTTCAGAGTTCCATGGAACAGACACAGGCACAGTGCTGGTGCTGACTGACTGGACCCCAGTTCCAAGGCACTGGACTCCCACACTGCTCCCAGCAAGGCTCAGACTCACTCCAGAGGGGCAGCAGAGACTTGGGTGGAGGCTCTGGAGTGCTGGAAGCCTGAGCAGGGTCGGAGACTTGTATTTCCCTTTGTGTAGCTTAAATCAGAAATTAAGCAGCCCAGAGATTAAGGGGTGGTGCCTGCACAGGGCAGCAGGAAGACCACTGCCAACACAGCATTGGGGCACCCGAGTTCTGGCCTTGTCCTTCCCATGACGCAACACTGGACTTGATGATCTTGGAGGTCTTTCCAATTTAATGATTCTGTGAGTGTAAACTTCATCCTCGCCTTCCTAGGAGCTTGGGTCAGCCTTTGCTGTTTGGTTTGGCTGGAAAGCCTGCAGGATCTCTGCAGGCAAGGACTAGGACCACACTGGGGGAACTTTGTGTCGCTCAGTTTGAGCATCACCACATGGAGATGTGGCTCCAGACAGTGCAATCAGGAGGCACTTTGTTCAGCACAGGCAGAGAGATCCAGCTACCAACAGGCTCCCCTGTGTGAGCGTGTGCTCCCTGCATTCCAAACATTTATTATTCTAAATTGCCTTCTGTGCATTTTACAATAATTACCACCAGTGTTTGCCTTATCACCACAGTTCCTAACAGGAATGCCATCATTATTCCAGTCATTAGCAAAATGGATGTTGCTGTCCGGAGCTGCTGGTTGTGGGACTGTTTTCAGGAGGAGTTTCATGCTCTCCAAGCTCCCGTGCTCCATCTTTCTTACAGGGGATGTTGTTGTGCTCAGCAGGGCTGAACCTAAAGGGGAGGAGAGGGAACAGAGAGTATGGAGAGAACGGGTTTGAGGGAGTGCTGGGGGGTGTCAGGATCAGCTGCAGGGTTCCGGGGACTCTGCTCATGGCAACATCAGTAGAAATTGGAGCAAAACAGCCATTTCCCCACATTCCTTCTGTGCTTGGTGTCTTAGGTCTGTTCCTGGCAGCACAGACTGATGCCTCTCCCTTTAAGTCCCTCTTGCTTGGACCTGAAGAGTTGCTTTTGCTCTGGTGGTGGAGATTGTGGATGAAGGGGAGAAGGCTGGGATTGGGCTGGCAGCTGCTCTGAGTCTGGCCATGCACAGTCCTGCTGGTACCAGGGGGCAGAGATTCTGCATGCACTGGGTCTCTCCCATCCCCTGCACAGCGATGCCCATGTTAGCATTTGGAAGCCCCGGAAGAGGTTATGGACCCGCTGGGTCTCCCTTGATAAATAAACAAATAAAAAAGACAGGTGTTTTTCCATAAGAGTATTTTTTATGTGTCTTTCCTCCCAACCTTTGGCAAACCTGAAACACTTGGAAAATAATTTAGATTTCCCACATTTCAGAGGTGTAGTAAAGATAGAGCAAATAGGTTAACTATGGCATATGGGAGGGAAATTGTGCTCCCTGAAATATCCTGTTCTCTCTTCACCTTTCCTTATTCATTCTGGTTTAAAGGTAAACTGGCAGGAGAAATGAACCCAGCTCAAAAGAGATTACAAGTCAGAGTTACAATTCACTAAAAAGATTAAAATAAATATACAGAGAAAAAAATGGGTTTGACCCACAAAAACCAGATGTATAACCCAGCACGCTGGGGCACAAACAGAATGGTGTTCATTGGCCCCTGTGCTGAGCACCACGTGGGCCCCCGGAGTGCAAAGGAAAAGGAAAGGAAACCTGCTGGTGAGGATGATGGTCACACCCTGGTCAAGAGTGGCAGTCAATCTCACTGTTGAGGTTCTGACCCACCTCTGGATCCCACGAGTGGTACCAGAAGTCCCAAAACCTAAGGATTATACATGCTCAGGGTCATGGGAATGCCCAGTCCCTCCCCCTGAGTGAGGAGTTTCACAATGGGTGATTTAATATCATGGGATATTTTGGAATCTTTGATGGTCTGGGTCATTGCAGCTGCCTGTTGTGCCAGTCCCTGATGGCCCATGAGCAGAGATGGCCCCTCAGGCTGGGGGTGAAGGTGCTGATGGGAGGGGAGATATCACAGCTGAGTCATTGGGGTGAAGGCAGAAACACTCCCCTGTCCCACAGGGCTCTTTAACACCCAGCCTGTACCCTGAGGTGCCAGCTGTGCCCTGGGCAGCTCCTGATTGACAGTCCATCAGCAATGACACAGAGGGTGTGGAATGCACAGTTTGGGTCACACCCACACAGCGATAAACTGGTCCCGGGCGCTGTAACTGGGACATTTAGGAAAACGTTAAACTTCACATTTCAAACCTCACATATGTTTTTCTGGAAATCTTACCAAGCCCTTTGGTGACCAAATGAAGCGTTCTGTTTAAGTTCAGTAATAGGTTTCATTCACACCCAAATGATTGTTTTTCTCATTATAGTAAAAAGGAAATAAGAGAAAAATGTGTCTTAATTTTTCTGTGTTCCTTTAGGTTTGGAAATCTTTGGGAACCAGAACTGTTAAGTCTCTGTCTCACAGAAGGGCTCTAGAAGGAAAGACTTAATAGCTTGGAATATAAACACAAGAATATATACAGCAGAAATTAAGAAACAAGGCTTGTTTGGGTTTTTCCCCCCAAAATATTGGTCTTTTGCACCATAGTGCAAGAATTGCCACATTCTCCCTTGATTCATTCTCACAAGGTTTGGTTTCTCAGGATTTAAAACCAATTTACATGTTTGCAGGACAACCACATCCTTGGTACTTTTTAACTCCAGCTTCACATTGGTTGTCCTTGTTTTTTATAGGAAGCTGGGGGAAAATTATTTATGGGTGTATTTTCCTCCTTTCTAAATGCAAATTATTAATTCAAGTGAAGATGTATAATTGTTTCCTGATATTAGGTATTTTTAGGTGTGCTCCCATCTGAATGCTACGAGCAGGCCTTTTTCCATTACCCTTTGGAAAGAAAAACAAATTTCAATGGGATTGTATTCGTTGAATAGTGATGAAAGTAACTGAACAGAATTTAAAATTTACAGGGGGAATAAGGTATAAAATGTGACTTACTGAGTTAAACTATTTGCTGTATCATAGAGGACTATCATCAGATTAAATTGTAGCTATGAGAAAATGTAGTTCATAATGCAGGGGATAGAATAATGCTTTTTATAATGAAAAGGAATCCCAGACTTGGAATACGGCAGAAGTAATAACAGACGCTTATAATGAATGACCCAAATCTGTGTGTATCCAATTACCCCAAACATGTGATATTTAAAAGTTATCAAGGGTAGTCTTTGAATCTTGAGTAAAGTCAAAAGAAAATGTGACTTCTGTGAAGTGAGATTATCCCTGGAGTTGATGCTACAGGGACAAAATTAGGAGGCTTTGGGTGATCCCACAGGTCAGATTCAAAAATTCTTGGCCCAGACCCTCAAGATCTTCTGGTTTGTGACATTTAGAGGAGAAGATTTGGTTCGCTGGGAGTTGTGGTTCCCACCCAGGGAACCTGTCCTGCCCTGTTCCACCTGTCTGTGTGTAACCTGTCCTGCCCTGTTACACCTGTCTGGGTGTAACCTGTCCTGCCCTGTTACACCTGTCTGGGTGTAACCTGTCCTGCCCTGTTACACCTGTCTGGGTGTAACCTGTCCTGCCCTGTTACACCTGTCTGGGTGTAACCTGTCCTGCCCTGTTACACCTGTCTGGGTGTAACCTGTCCTGCCCTGTTACACCTGTCTGGGTGTAACCTGTCCTGCCCTGTTACACCTGTCTGGGTGTAACCTGTCCTGCCCTGTTACACCTGTCTGGGTGTAACCTGTCCTGCCCTGTTACACCTGTCTGGGTGTAACCTGTCCTGCCCTGTTACACCTGTCTGGGTGTAACCTGTCCTGCCCTGTTACACCTGTCTGGGTGTAACCTGTCCTGCCCTGTTACACCTGTCTGGGTGTAACCTGTCCTGCCCTGTTACACCTGTCTGGGTGTAACCTGTCCTGCCCTGTTACACCTGTCTGGGTGTAACCTGTCCTGCCCTGTTACACCTGTCTGGGTGTAACCTGTCCTGCCCTGTTACACCTGTCTGGGTGTAACCTGTCCTGCCCTGTTACACCTGTCTGGGTGTAACCTGTCCTGCCCTGTTACACCTGTCTGGGTGTAACCTGTCCTGCCCTGTTACACCTGTCTGGGTGTAACCTGTCCTGCCCTGTTACACCTGTCTGGGTGTAACCTGTCCTGCCCTGTTACACCTGTCTGGGTGTAACCTGTCCTGCCCTGTTACACCTGTCTGGGTGTAACCTGTCCTGCCCTGTTACACCTGTCTGGGTGTAACCTGTCCTGCCCTGTTACACCTGTCTGGGTGTAACCTGTCCTGCCCTGTTACACCTGTCTGGGTGTAACCTGTCCTGCCCTGTTACACCTGTCTGGGTGTAACCTGTCCTGCCCTGTTACACCTGTCTGGGTGTAACCTGTCCTGCCCTGTTACACCTGTCTGGGTGTAACCTGTCCTGCCCTGTTACACCTGTCTGGGTGTAACCTGTCCTGCCCTGTGCCACCTGTCTGTGTGTAACCTAAAGTGGGCTGTGAAGATTCCTGGCTGGATTTGGGAATGCTGCTGATCCACAGCCCAGTGCTGTTACTCCATCACCCCCACCCTACAGATCCCACAGCGCCCAGGCATCAGGCATCTTCTGGTGGCTGAAACTCAGATGGGGACGGTGACAGCGAGGGGAGGTGGGGGAAAGAGGGAGGTCGTGAGTTATATCTGCAGCTTGAAATGAGGGCTCTGAGGATCCAAAGGAAGGAGGATTGGTTGGAGTGAAGGCAGCAAACTGTGACGCTTTGATTTCAGCCTTCCGAAAGCTCTAATTGATCTTTGGTGCAATCAGCCCAGCTCCTGAATTGGATAAATCTATGCATAAGTCTGATAGTCTATCCTGGGCTGTCGTGGGGTGATCTTGGCTGGATCAGTGCCCACCAAGGTGCTCCATCACTGCCCTCCCTCAACCAGACACAGGAGGGAAAACATAACAAAAGTCCTGTGGGTGGAGATAAGGGCAGGGAGATCACTCACCAGGTAAAAGCATGGGCAAAACAGGCTCGACCTGGAGAAAGCAATTGAATTAATTACCAATCAAATAAACCCCAAGTGCTTGAAAGGAGACAAGACCACTGTTTTTTTTGGCAGCATTTGTGTCCTGGAGACCCTCTGCTGCTGTCCTGCATACCCTCTGGCATGCCACACATGGCCCAAGGCCTGGGAACATCTGAGCAGACCCTCTGAAGGAGCTTGTGCATGGTGACTTCAGTGTCCTGTGCTAAGTCAGGACCTTTCTGCTCCCACTACAGCACTGATGCCTTAAGACTTTCTGTGTTGTATATCTTTGTACGTATGTATATATTTCTGTATATTTGTAAATTTTATGTAGCTGTGCAGCTTCTCATAGTCGAAGTAGCAACCAGCAGTTTCTATCCCTGTACTGCATTTCTGAAGGTCTGAGCTAAGGATAAGATAGTGACTAAAACATTTTATTCAGGCCTCATGTACCAGGACTAGAATAATAGTACACATTGTAGTCAAAACAAGATAGAAGAGCCGTGAAGTTTGGAAAACCTCCAACCAGGGGAATGTGATGTGAAGAAGATGATGGTGAAGAAGTAAAGGGGTCCTGAGACCCCCCACTCAATTCTAGGAAGGCGTGCCCAGGGGCAGACCCGAGAGAGGTTCTAATGGTGGCACCAAGGTGGTAAGAGGGTGGATGGTCTCTGGGTTGGATGTAATCATTAGTTATGATAATGAAGTAGTGTTATAAAAATAGGAATCACCTCCGTGCTGTGCGTGCAACATTATACTTTTGAAACTTGAAAAGCTTTTCAGTAAAGGACTCCTCTCTGCTTTCTCTCAATTAAACTGCCTTGATAGTTCTTGTCCACCTTTTAGGCAGCAGCACCAGCAGCAGCGTTGCAGTGACCAGAGACCCTGGTCCCATCATCTCCGTCCACCTCTGGTCAGAGACGCTGCTAAGGAACAAACGATGCTTAATTCAACAAGGTAAGGAGGGCAGGGGAAGCAGAGGGATGAAAACTGGGGCTGGGTAGCTGGAAGTTGCTGCTGCTCTTGTTTATGCTGAGTGTCTCCATGGGGGTTGTTCTCCAGTTTGCCTCAGCATGCCGAGAGGCCTTTGTGTGTGAGGCTGTGGTTTACAGAGTCAACAGATTTAAGCAGGCTACAAATATTAATTATTAATTACTCTTGGAGAGTGCCATACATTAGATTGGTGAAGTAGTTAACAGCCCTGCCTCCTCCTCCCTGCAGACATGCTCTTGCTGTCAGATTTCTCCCCCCGACCAAGACCCCAGCGCTAGAATTAGGCCAGAAACCATTTTCCAGTTGAGTGGCTTTTAATGGGCTCTCCAGACGTGTTCTCTGCATCCTGTGAGTGACTAGATACGTGGAGATCAGAGGCAGTGGGATGGATTCGTTCCATAAGAAATACTGGGGTTTTAACTAAGTGGGGCTTGGTGTTGCTGGAGGTTGTATCTCATTCTCCAGAAACATCCACTAATTACCCACAACGCAGGGCAAGGGGCTGCTCTGGAGAAGCCCATTTGCAGAACTCCTGAGGGAAGCTGTTTTTCTGATGAACAGCATGGTGCTGGTCTTTCTTGGGTCATCTCTTGGAGAGAAAGTATCTCACAAAGTGTTCCTGGGAGTCCCTTGTCCACCTCAGCTACGGCAGAATGAATGAAGCGGTGTTTGGTGAAGAAGGCGAAGGTTCCATATCCCAGCTCTCTGCAGATGTTAAGAAGGTGTGTGAGTGTCTCCTACAGCTTTGAAAGCCGTTGAGGTACTGCTTCCTCCCCAGGATGTCCCTCCCTGTGTGACGTGGTGTGTTTCGATTGTGCCACGTCCTCCCTCAAGGTCACCCACAGCTCCTTGGCATCTGAAGTTTGGTCCACGTGAAGGGACTTGCCATGGGACAGGAGTGCCATGAGGGAAGGCACTTTGGGATGACACTGGGAGGTCTTCTGCTGAGCTGAGCCAGCACAGCTCTGCTGGCTTTAAGTGTCTGGCTGAGTCTGGGCTGGTGTCTTACAGCAGCAGCAGAAATGACACCCCAGGATCAGAAGCCAACAGAAAGCTTTGAGTCTTCCCTGGTGGCCCCGTCACGTGCCGTGTGAAGCCCCTGGACCTGCTTCCCAGCTCCCCTTCCCTTCCTTGCCCCGTGGTGCAGCTGCACATCTCCGAGCAGCGGCCACGGAGCTGGAGGCTGAGCAGAGCCCCGTGTGTGGGAGCCAACAAAGAGAGGAGCCACGAGCCTCTGGGCAGGTCCCGCTCCCCAGCGACTCCAACTCCTGAACTGCCTGGCTTCCTGCACCTCCTGGGATAGAAATTCGGGATAAAGCACAGTCCTCATTGCGGGAACCGCTCAGGCAGCAACGAAAAGGGCAGTGGAGAGGAGGCTCGGGAGCTCCTTCTGCCAGAGGACGGAATGTTGTGATCCCTGAGCGCCCGCCTTGTTTCCAAACACCTCACACGCTTTGTTCGTGCGCTGGATTAAGCAGCCTGCAGAATTTAATTCCTCTGGGAAAAAACCCCAAACAAAACAGCCTCCCCACCCCCAAAGGGCAGCGATGCCGTAATTGGGCTGTGGCAAAGCCGAATGTCTCCTGAGCTGGGAGAGGGGCTGTTGTTTGGAGTTCTGCATCCTAAGAGATGCTGTGATCCCCTGTCTAGGCAGACAGTTTGGCAGGGAGAGTCACAGCTGGGTGATTCCAGCTCCCCCAAGCCGGGCCTTTTCGAGGGAAAGCACTGACAGATCCGCA
This sequence comes from Grallaria varia, assembly GCA_013396735.1. NCBI lineage: Eukaryota > Metazoa > Chordata > Aves > Passeriformes > Formicariidae > Grallaria > Grallaria varia. The sequence goes on along the minus strand of VWZG01002627.1, from coordinate 376,032 downwards.
GCAAGAGCGAGCAGGACTCTCATAATTTATTTTTAATGCCACGCTGTCTTTAACTGTGCAATTTCCTCCAGGGTGTTTGCTTTGAGCTTGCGGGATAATTACATCTCAGAAACCAGGCTAATTACAGTTAACAGCCTGAAAAAGCAAAGGCCCCCACTTGCCACCTCCCAGCCAGGTTTTTCCACCATCGTTCCCCTTCGCAAGGAGGAAATCTGTCTGTCCCAGCGCTGGGACGGTCCCTTCCCGTCCCAGTGATTTGTGTTGGCTGGGGACGTGGCAACCCCTGCCAGGGCTGTGATGGAGCACCTGGTAGTGGGGAGGGGTCCCCAGTGGTGCTGGTGGGGAGGTGGGTGCCGTGGTCAGGGTGGCAGTGCCCTCTGTGAGTGGACCAGCCTGCTCAGCCAGGAGCACGTGCTCCCTTGAGGAAGGATGTTTCCCTCAGCCAAGCTGGAAAAAAAAAATCTTAATTTTCCCAAGATTTACGTGACCCAAGTCCAGCATTGTGGACCTCATCATGAAGAAAAACTTCACCTGAGGGTGGCAGAGCCCTGGAACAGCTGCCCTGGGAGGACGTGGAGTCTCCCTCTCTGGAGACCTCGCTGCAGGTCCAACTTCCTCAGGAGGGGCAGGCACTGATCTCTGCTCTGGGGGGACCAGGGACAGCACCCAGGCAATGGCTGGAGTTGTGTCAGGGCAGGCTCAGGTGGGATCTCAGCCAAAGGTCCTTCCCCCAGAGGGTGGGGGGCACTGCCCAGGCTGCCCAGGGCAGGGGGCACAGCCCCAAGGCTGCCAGAGCTCCAGGAGCGTTGGGATGATGCTCTGGGGCACAGGGGGGGACTCTTGGGGCTGGTCTAAGGGGGATCCTTGTGAGTTCCTGCCAGCTCAGCTCATTCTGTGATTCCAAACCCCCCTGGATGCATTCCTGTGTCACCTGCTCCAGGTCACCTTGCCTTGGCTGGGTGGTCAGACTGGATGATCTCCAGAGGTCCCTTCCAACTCCAACCATTCTGGGATTCCGGGACTGTGTAATGAATGCAGCTAATGGGGGAACACGTTGTCTCCCTCCAGTTCATCCATTCCCATTATCACCTTCAATTACTCAATGACATGCAGGGCATGAAGTGCATGTTGGCATTCCCTTGGGATGGGGTTGAAGCCAAGATCCTGTTGTCTGGCCTTCTCACGGAAAGGTGCTTCCCCCTCCTGCCTCCACACTCTTTATTCTACATTTAACGTATGCATTTGTTTTTAGTGGTGGTGGGGCTGTAAATGTGTTTAGCTATGGCTTTTACAGGATAATTAGTGCCTTTCTTAGTCCAAATGATGGGAAAAAAGTGCCCCCCCCCAAAAAAAAAAATTAAAAATAATCCAACCCAGACCTGAAAAGTGTGCAGACTTGGATTCTGTGAGGCAGGAGCTGCCTCTGCATCCAAGGTGTGTCCTTGTTTCTGTCTCCATCAGCTGCTCCAATAAAAGCTCCTGATGTTTCCTACAGACCTTCCTGCCCTAATTTAGGAGTTGGGCTCAGGAGCCCGCTGGGCTGCCGGGGACACGGCTGGGTGGGAGGGATGGACATTCTGACAGAGGCAGGGCAGTGATGTGCCTTCCCCACACACCCAGGCATGGCAGGCTGTGGTCCAGGTCCTCGTGGTGTTTCTGCAGGGCTTGGCTCTCCTTGCCAAGGCTGAGCTGCCCCCTGTGCCCCCTCCCCTGGCACAGCCCCTGCTCCATCGGGAATCGCTCCGGAAGCTGGAAAGGCTCATCCTGCTTGCAGTGTTGCCTCGTTGTGTCCCAAGGTGGTTGCCAAGGTGTGTAGAGAACAGAATTCAAGGAGTTCTGGAGCTCTGCAGCCCCCGCTGTGGCCCCCCAGCAGCCTCGGATCTGCCTGGCACCATATCCACACATTTGCTCTCCGTGCTTTTAAACAATCCGGCCCCTAATTCCTGCGGTCGTGAAAAATAATTCATTTCCTCTTCTGGGACTCCAGTTCAAGGATTAATTTAATGATTTCTTTTTCTTTCCCATTGTTTGTTTTTAATGATTAAGGTGATAGTTATAAATTGCTAACAAGTTCTGGTGGAAATGGGATCCCTGGGAACTTCTTTGACGCTGAATAAAATAACAGTGAGATTGATTTAGCAAAGCCGGTTGAGTTGCTGTGTCTTCAAAGATTATCTTGGTTCTGCATGAAAGGCCAGATTTTGGAGCAGTGTTTAGGCCTAACTGAAATCAGGTGCTTAAGCACCTTCAAAATAAGAGGAGCTTCTGTCTGTCAGGAGTGATAATATTGTGTGTTAAATCAGGTAGTGTATTAGAACTTATTTTTTTTTTTTTGGCTGGGGAATGTTTTCAGGTGGATCATTTCCTTTGGCAAACCACTGAGCTGGCACAGAGGGATTATTGTAGGGAGAAACCCCTTTCCCTGCTGGGAACAGATCTTTTCCCTGGAGGCCACGGGGGCTGGTGGAGGTTGATGCTCCACTGGTAACACCTCCATGGGGCTCTTGGTCAGAGGGCCATGACTTTGCACAGAGGCAGAACTTGTGGGGTTGCTGCAGCTCCTTTTGCTCTGCTCTCCTTCTGCTCGGCGTTTGCTGATGTACAAAGCATTTCCTCCTGGCAATTATTCTGATGAGGCGGAGGGGCTGTTTGAAAACTGCACACGGAGCTTTCTGGGGAAATGTCTTCAAAGGATGATCTCCTTTCGATGGAGCTTGTAATTGTTTAATGATTTTCTATATGGATTTCCGTGTGGGCTGCTGCAGGACAGGCAGGGCTGGTTTGTCAGCAGAGAGCATCTGCTCGCGCTTCACCCTCCCGTCCCAGTGGCTGGTCAGCTGCTCTCTGAGCATTAGTGGAGATTTCTGATTTAGATTTCCCTTGGCTTTACTGCTCTGTCTCAGACTCCAACCTCAAACTTGTTCTGTTTTTTTCCAATTAAATCGGCTGTCTCTCCCAGCACACCTTGGCTCTGGCATCCTCGGTCTGCAGGGCTGCAGAGATGCTGCTTTAACAACCAAAACAGGGAGGGGCAGGACCACCAGCAGGTCCTGCTCCCTTCTACTGCAGCCCATGAAACATCTTATCCCTCTCCTAAGCTGGAAAACCATTCCTATTGCATTGGCTTCCCTCTTAATTACTTGGACAGTGAGGAGCCTTTAGTTTCTCACCTGATTTATTCATGAGTGAGTTATGACCTTTAGCTGATGCTGTCCTTTCACCTTGAACAGCACTTTCTCTTCCTTCATGTTAAACCTCCTGATACACGGAGAGAGAACAATTTTACCACCTCTCCACCTTCATTTTCTTAGACTAACAAGCCAGGTTTTCCTCGCAGCTGCCTCTTGCAAAAAGGCCACCCTTGCTCTGCTGATCCTCGGAGCCAGCCCCAGGCTGAGCTCACCATCCCTGGCCCCAGTTTTGGGTGGCACTGTGCTTTGCATGCAGTTGGCACCAGACTCTCGACAGGGACTCTTTGCCCACCTGAAGAACACGTTTACTCAGAGCTTCTGCAAAATGCAAGACCTCTGTGTCTGAGGAATGGGATTTTAAAAGGCTTGGTCTCTGTGAAGTCGCAGTTGAAATTCCCATTGATTGCTGAGGTGTGTGTCCTGGACTTAATAAATCTTGTTGCCTCAGAGCCAGAAGTGGTGAACTCCCCTTGACATGATAAATCCAGTGCCAGAGGCGTTGATGTGTCTGACAGGGAGCTGAGGGGAGCAGGAGCTCAGAGGAGGTGATGGAAGTGCAGCACCAGGGATGGGTCCCCTTCTCCTGCTCCCTTTGCTTTTCATATACATATTCATATTTCTGAGTACAGAGCATAGAAATAATGCCAGTTTGGGGGCTTTGTTTTTAAAAAAGGAGAAAGAACAAGGCAAAATTATCCCCTCAACTCCTTGGGACAGAGCTCGTGTAAGGCTGAGTGGGACTCCAGAGGCCAATCCTGAGCAGACAGAGGGATTTTCGACCCAGCCAGGGCTCTGCTCCGTGTCTGAGATGCCTGAGTCCTTTTACAGAGGTGGCAGCACAGAGAGGAGAATCCTGAAGCCCCTGATCAGTGGAAGATGTCTCTGCTCATGGCAGGGGGCTTAGACTAGATGACCTTTAAAGGTCCCTTCCAAACCAGATCGTTCTAGGATTCTACGCTCCTCCTCTCCAGCCACGGCCCACGGAGTCGGGAACAGCGCCGGAGTCCCAAGGCTGGCTGGAGATCAACCAGAGATCCTGTCTGATGGAAACAGAATCCTTCTGTTTCCTGATCTAAGCCCCATAACACAAAGCAGATGCAAAGGTCTAGCAGAGACCAGGAAACCTTTTGTGTGTGAGGTGGAGGAGAACGGCAGCGCTGCTGGAACGGGGAGGGGGAAAAGGGGATCCCTCTGGGCAGGAGAGCCCTGGCCGTGCAGGGGAAGGGGCACCATGCCTGCTGGGAGGAATAACCCGAATTTCTGGAGTGATCCCAGGTGAAATAATGCCTGTAGCACAGGCAGCAGGATGCTGTGCCTGATCCTGCCTCGCCTCCCTGCTCCATGGAGGTCCCTTCTGCCAGAACAGCCAGTTGCTGAGCAAAGCAAGGGAAAATGAGGCCCAAGCTGTGCGATTTGCAGCTGATCTGTGTACCTGCTAGTTCCTAACAGATGTTTTCCTTCGCGTGGCCATTTGCGAGCTGCTTCCCTGTCACGGGCTGGAGTAGCTGTAAAGCTCAGGAGTGAGTGATATCCTCCACCTGCACGGAGCAGCAGCCCTGCCTGCAAACCTGCTTTGCAATTCCAGCAATGTCCCATTACACAGGGTTTTATACCCGCCGCAAACAGCGGCAAAATAAGGCCCTTTAGTATTTTTGACGCAGGCTTTAGGTAAAAATGAACCAGAAGAGGAGAGCTGCAGGGACCACATGGGATCCACGTGGCTCCATAACCCCTCCGAGGGGCGGCCGGCGGGGCGCGTCGCAAAGGGAAGAGCAGCAGAAGGCAAAGCTGCCTCCTGGTAGATCTGCTCATCATCTCCCATAGCTGGAGGTTGCCTGCAATATTAATATCACTTTCAGCAGAGCTGTTGGTATTTAGCTGGTGTAACTGCAGCTATTCTTGTTATCCCTTGTACGTGCCGGCTTCCTCTCTGAAATGTCACAAATTCTTGGCCACGCCGACTTCCCGTGGAAGTTGGCTCCTGGCTGTCATTATTCCTTGTGCAAACCCCGTGTTTCCTCCCGTGGGGCTGTGCCAGGGTGGTGTCAGCAGCCCCAAAATGCAGGGTCAGTTATTATAGGGTTGATTCTGAGCAGCAGAACCTCAGCATGGCTTAACTAACCCAGCCTTGGGTCGTGCTGGGCTTTTCCAAGAGGTCTCTAATGGATGAAAGGACTGCAATTCCTCATCTCCTGGGCAGGCTGGGAGGTGTGTGGGAATGTGATACTGCTCTTTAAGTTACCCACGTGGGGAAGGGGGGTCTTGTCTGAGAAAGGCTGTGGATTTTTCCTGGCTCTTCATGAGCTCTACCAGTGGATCATCAGACTGGTTTTTGGAATAAATGTGCAGCAAAAAGTGAAACGAGCCACAAGAGTCTTGTGCTGAACAGAGGAATTTTATGGAGTGCTTTTTCCTGGGCTGTGGCACTCTCCAAACCAGCTAAAGTACTTAGGAAGCTTGAGCGTGCAGGGATGGAGGGATGGGTGCAGGGAGGGAGGGATGGGTGCAGGGATGGGTGCAGGGATGGGTGCAGGGATGGGTGCAGGGATGGGTGCAGGGATGGAGGGATGGATGGAGGAATGGGTGCAGGGATGGAGGGATGGATGGAGGGATGGGTGCAGGGATGGAGGGGTGAGTGCAGGGATGGAGGGATGGATGCAGGGATGGAGGGACAGGTGCAGGGATGGGTGCAGGGATGGAGGGATGGATGGAGGGATGGGTGCAGGGATGGAGGGATGGATGCAGGGATGGAGGGACGGGTGCAGCTCTGTGATGGGAGGAGGATGCTCTGCCCAGCAGTGCCCTGCTGCACTCTGTGGCTCCCAGCACTGCCTTGCTCATCCCCTGTGGAGACAGACAGTGCTAAACCACACGAATGGCGCTCAGAAATCTGTTGCTATGTTCGTTTTGCACCGAATTCCCAGGTGGATTTACCTGCAGGGATGTGTGGGAGCCTGGATTCCCTGCGGGCGCTGCTGGAGCGCGTGGCCATCTGTCGGGAACGGCTGGTTGCCATCTGCTGTGGCACTGGGGACCGTGCCAGGCTGCGGTGAGGGACCTCCACGCTGCGGTGAGGGACCTCCAGGCTCAGCATCCTCCAGGACATTCTGTCCAGCACAGCAGGGTCAGGCCTCTCGCAGCAGCTGAGCTGAGACCAGAATGACCTCACCTGCAACACTGGGACAGTTTTGGGCACCACAATATAAGGAAAGGTATTTAAGCTATTAGAGAGTGTCCAAAGGAGGCAACAAAGATTGAGAAGAGCCTTGACGGGCAGTGTGTGAAGACACCGAAGGAACTTGGGGTATCCAGCTGGAGAGGAGGAGACGGGGGACACCTCAGGGCAGGTTCAGCTTCCTCTGGAGGGGCAGAGGAGGGGCAGGCACTGATCTCTGCTCTGGGGGGACCAGGGACAGCACCCAGGCAATGGCTGGAGTTGTGTCAGGGCAGGCTCAGGTGGGATCTCAGCCAAAGGTTCTTCCCCCAGAGGGTGGTGGGCACTGCCCAGGCTGCCCAGGGCAGTGGGCACAGCCCCAAGGCTGCCAGAGCTCCAGGAGCATTTGGATGATGCTCTGGGGCACAGGGGATGACCCTTGGGGCTGGTCCTGTGGAGGGCTGAGGGTAGAACTGGATGATCCTTGTGGGTCCTTCCAACTCAGCATATCCTGGGATTCTGTGAATCTAAATTTCCTTGCTATGCACAGCAGAGGAGGGACCTCTGTTGCAGGGTCAGGGTTTGTTCTGCTGCCCATGAGCCTCCTGCCCAACACTGTGGACTTGCTTTGGGGGGTCAAAATGGATATGGGCAGTTGGGTAAATCCTTGTACCCCCCAACTCAGTGGCTCCTCTTCCCCTCACAGTGTGAACTGATCTGCTCCAACAGGAAACTCCAGGAGATTTAAGATGGCCTTTTGGGGAGGGTGGGGATGAGAGACGTGGGGTTTGGGATGAAGGTTGGTCTGGGGTGAGGAGCTGCAGGTACAGGAGATCTTGCTTGAGGCATCCAGAGAGAATAGACTTCCAAGGCAGGACAAAAACGCAGAGGGTATGGAATGGCAAAGACTGTCCCGTGTCACAGGTTAAAGGCAAACGGGCATTTTTCCATGTGCAGCTTCCAAAGCCTCTGACAAAATAAAAGCCAAAAAATTTCCTCTGAGATGTAGCTCAAAACAGGGGGATTTTCCCAGTCAACTCAGCTCTCCTGGCCCTCTTACTGGAAGGGGTCCCAAGTAACAAACACTGTTTAACTTGGAAATCTGGGAAAAGGGAGAACTTGGCCCTGAGTCGCTGGCCCTGCCACTGTGACCTCCTTTTGCTCTGTGTGCAGGGAGAAATTTTTCTTCCTTTCCCTTGCCTGTTGTCAAATTCATGCCCCGCTAACCGACAAATCCATCTCTTCAGAGATCAATTACAGTGTCTGGCTGCGAAGCCTGGAAATCCAATTAACTCCCAAATATTTTTTTCCTGTTTTAAAGAAAAAAAAAAAAAGAAAAAAAAAAAGAAAAAAAAAAAAAAAAATAAAAAAAATGAGGCA
>VWZG01002627.1:353876-368218 GCA_013396735.1 Grallaria varia | reverse complement strand
AAGAAAAAAAAAAGAAAAAAGAAAGAAAGTGAGGGAAGAGAAAGAGACAAAGAGAGAGAAATACATTGAAGTGAGGGCATAAATCACCTGGAAAACATTCCAAAAGTTAAAATAAAACAGGATGAATTTCAACTTCATTTGTCTCTTTTTGGGATTCTGTCACTGCTTTACTTTACTGCTCTGTCTGAGCTTCATTTTTGCCTTTGCTAGTGTCCGGAGTCTGTCGCTGTCAGTGGAGCAGAGCCCCGGGGCCGGATGCTCCTGTGGTGATGCCTGTGGAGAGCATCCTTCCTCCTGCAGGGCTCTGGTCCCCTCACCTGGGGCTCTCAGGGGTTAAAGTGTCTCCACTCTGCATCTGGGGACTGATCAGCTCTGCCTGGGTTTGAGTGGGCTGGTGGGCTGGCAGAGGAGTGTGACCCATCAGACCTCCCAGGAGGAAATAATTTCACTTCTCTATCACAGGCTTGGGCTTTTTGTAGCCACCCAGAGCTGCTCTTCAAATCTCTTCATCTCAGCCTTATGCCCTTGATCTTGACCTCGCTCTATTTGACCAACTCTGCCACATCCTGAGGCATCCAAGAGGCCTGAAGGAGATTCTTCTTCCCGAGACAGCAGAATGGTGTCCCTGTGGAAACACACCGTGCCCGTGGAAGTGCCTGAAGGTGAGCAGGGCCCGAGGGTGCCTCAGGCTGATGGTCTCGCAGAGATATTTAGAGAAGGACTGGGAAGGGGACAGAAGTAAAGACTGACTTATTTGTGATGTTTCTGCTTTTGGAAATTGGTCAGCGAAGGGTCTGGCAAGTCCCAGACTTAAACTGTGCTGGTTTAAAAGTAAACCGGCAGGAGAAATGAATCCAACTCAAAAGAGTTTAGAAGTCAGAACTACAATTTAATAAAAAGATTACAATAGATACACTGATACAAAGGAAAATTGGTTTCAGCCCTCAGAACCCCTGGGGCACAAACAGTATGGTGCTCACCAGCCCCTGTGCTGAGCACCATGTGGTCCCCCTGAGTCCAAAGCAAAAAGAAAAGGAAAACCTGTTTTTCTTCCAGAAGGTTGGTGGTCGCAGCCTGGTTGATAGTGGCAGTTGCAGTCCTGTTGAGGTGCTGGCCCTCCTCCCGATCTGACAAGTGAGTGAGTGCCCCAAGTCCCCAAACCCCAAGCTTATCTATGCTTGGGTTCAGATGGGAACACCCAGTACCTCCCCCAGGGTGAGGGGTTTCACAGTGGGCAATTTACTCTGTGAGTCACAGGATATTTTGGTCTACTTGATGGCCCATTAGCAGACATGACCCCTCAGGTTGGGTGTGAAGGTGTTAATGATTCCCAGAGGGGAGTTCTCACACCTGAATCATTGGTGTGAAGACAGGGAACCCTCTTGTCTCTGTTTTCTCATGCACCCAGTTCATAGCCTGAGGTGTCAGGTGTGTCCTGGGCAGCTGTTGCAAACAATGCATCATTAACAGTTCATGATCAATGGCAGAGAGGGTATGGAATATGCAGTTCCAGTTACATTCACACAGTGATAAGCTGGTCCCAGCCACTATAACTAGGACACTGCCTACCAAACAGTAGCTGTGAATGGTAGTGGAGTAAGAAGCAGCACCTTTGCCTGAATAAGAGGATTTTCTGTCTCTGAAGTTCCTACTCTTTGGCTGAAGACATTTTTGGGTGGGAATGAGGGTACCTGGCAGTGGTGGGTGGTACCAGTGCCGGGTACTGAGCACCTGTACAGTAGCTGCAGGTATGATGTAGCATCCCTGAGGGTCTGGTGCCCATCTGGAGTGGCAGCAAGCTGGGGGAATGCCCGGGGACATCTCAAATGGGGCAGTGCCAGCCCTGGTCTCTGGGGCTGAAGAACCTCTGTCTCACTCAGGCAACAGGGGTTTGACCCTGAAGCGCCTGTGCTGTTGCCTGTAGCCCTTGTCCCCCTCCTTCAAGAAGCTTTGGTTTTCATTCCAAAGGAGAATGAATAATCCTTGGGGGGGCTGGTGTGAAGAGGGATTGTCACCCTTCCTTCTGCTCTATCAGAAGCTCTTCAAGAGGCAGTTAACAAATAACCTTCCCTTGGGAGAAATTAGCTCCCAGTCCCAGTTCAAGAGCTGCTCATTTGGAGATGTCCTCGTTCCCCTGCGCGTGGCTGATCTGCCTTGGAGGCCCCGCTGTCCCCAGCCCCTCTGATTGCTGCCAGCAATCACCAGCTGCACATCAGCAGCTCCTGCACTGATTGCAGCCCCTCCACGGCCTTCTGTGGGAACTTTGGGTGAGTTCAGAGTGGTGTTCTCAGAAAGCTGCACGGATCTCCCTCCCTCGCACAGCCCAGGCTTCAGATGGGGGCTGGTTTGCAGGGGCTGCTGTGCAGAGGAGATCTGTGCCACGGCGTCGGGCTTTAGAAACAAAATCTTGTAGGCATTGTCAAGGAAACCTGGTGAGAGCGCAGAAGTTGTCCAACAGCCTCTAGGCAGCCCGGAGCAAAAGCTCTGAGATGTGCAAATAGGAATCCAAATGCATTTTTATATTTCCTCCGGTCCGACACTGTAGCAGAAATAGGATAGCAGCTCCAAAAACCTCCCTGAAAACCTCCTGCTGTGTCATCTTGCCCAGACCTTCCAGTGAGAGCCTGTGAGCGAAGTCATAGAATCACAGGATGGTTTGGGTTGGGAGAGACCTTAAAGATCATCTTGGGTTGGGAGAGACCTTAAAGACCATCTTGTCCCACCCCTTGCCATGGGCAGGGACACCTTCCACTGTCCCAGGTTGCTCCAAGCCCCATCCAACCTGGCCTTGGACACTTCCAGGGATCCAGGGGCAGCCACAGCTTCTCTGGGATTCAACCTGTGCCAGGGCCTGCCCACCCTCCCAGGGAAGTGTTTTTCCCATATATCCAATTTAAACCTAATTCACCCAGAGATTGGCCTGTCAGCCCAGCCTGTAATACAAACTCTCCACTCACCTTCGTTTCCAGAGCTGCCAATGAACCACAGGGATGGGCATCAGGAGAAATCCATGTCCAGCAGGGCAGAGCAGGCTACGGACAGCTCTTTCTTCAAAGACATTTCCCCAAGAAACCTTTGTTTTAGACAAAACCCATTACTCAATGTGTCAGTCCCTAGTCACACTTCAAATTCCTATATCCCAAATCCAGGGGATGGATTAGATAAGCTTAATTTGAAATGTGAAAGCAGGCTGGAAATCATTGCTGTGCAAATTGTGTAGAGGGTGAGCTTTTTTTTTTCTGTTCCATGGCTGAACTGGACTTCAAATGAATGAATAAAATCCATTCTGGTAGTTCCCAGTGAGGATTACATTTCTTTGAAAAAAGGGGGAAACCCCCCCCACCAACATTTTATTCAACCCAGAGTGAAGCATTTTGATTTGAGGGAATTCAGCTAATTTTCTTACTCCTCAAAACAGGCCAACTTTGAAATAGAAAATGTCACACTGAAACAGAAAGTTGAATAGAAACGTTTAGAAAATATGAGATTGTATAAACATATATTTGGAAGTTTAACGAGACGGTGGATGGAAGAAAAGCATCCAGGCTATTTATAATTCAATTAGGCTTAGATTTAGGACTAGTTTTCGCTCTCTGTAAACAGCATCTCTTTTTCATTTAGAACCATCTCCTTCCTCCATCAAAGCCCCTCCTCCCGGCTATAGCTGGGAATATATGGCTGGAGCTGGAAATGCAGAGCTATAATAGAGCTCCAATGACTATGACTATACTGGGTCAGAGAATTGCTGTGGTTTTTCTTTTCCAAGGCCTGCCAGGCGTGTTCACGTGGGAATAATGACGTTTGGGACCGCGGCATGGAAAGCCAAGGTGTGAGCTGCTGGAACTGTTACCAAGGAAATTTATTCCAACAACTTCCCCCTGCAGGTCTTGACAAGGTTTTTCCTCTTTCCCCCCATTCTCCTGCAAATGTCCTATACCACATTTTCCATTAAATATTACAAAGAATTCCTCTCCTTTCTGGCTCTTTTGGTACCTTTCAGTGTTCCTTCACCCTGTCTCTTCGCAGCAGGTTCTGGATGTGTAAGGAGTAAGTTACTTTCTGCTCTCACTCTGGGGGTTGGTTTCCAAGCTGTTTATTGAGTAATAAAAAGAGACAATTACAAGTCATTGCCCAGGGATAATGAGCTAATAATTTTATGACTGGACAAAGGGTTGGAACAGCCCCCAAATGGGTAAGCAGGAAACCTGGGAACCCTTGCCACCAGAGGAGATGGACTCTCACTGCTGATAATCAAAGCTGGTGCAGCAACTGTGGGCTATTAAAATTACTTTGGGGATAGGGGGGCTGGATGATCGTTATTGCTTTCAGAGCAAAAGTGGTTGAGAGCTTTTTGGAAGGTGTTTAGAAGTCATTCCTGCCTGGAGTGGATGTGATGGACCACCATGACTGCTCATGTTCAAGTCCACAGGGTCAACAGCTGGAGGCTGGGGATTCCTGGGAAAACAAAGATTAAAGGGTGTTAATGCTTTCAAGCAAACATGAGTCATCCCACAGATAAGAGAGGGATTAAGTTTCTCCAGGCACTTGAGTCCACCGAGCAGTGTCCCAGCTTTGGTGCTGCAGGGCAGAGCCAGAACCTGCCGCTGCAGGGGGACCATCAGCTGGTGTCCAGCTATATGAGACGTGTCCCATCCCCCTCACCCCAAAACCCGTGGGTTTAATCATTTCTATTTTTAAGCCTGTATTTGTAGCCGGTTTAGTTCCCCTGCAGTGAATTATTGAGGCTCCTGATGGACTCCTGGCCTCTGGGACGCTGTGGGGACAACAGGAGCTGTGGGGAAATGATTTAAAATTCAAAATGTGCCCCTGATCGCCGAACATGGGCATTAAAATGCTTCCAGTAGTTGCCAAAGTAAACAGCAGTGCTGAGCTCGCCTGTCTGAAACCATTCTGAGATGCTGTGTCCCACTGGTCTTCTCCAGGAGGAATTCCTGCTCCTTGGGAGCAGAACATCATATCAGCATTGTCCTCTTTCCACTGAAGTGGAGCTCAGGGAGGCAGAGCTTGGCTGGGGGGGGCCCCAGAGAGGTCTCTCTCTGCCCACCTCCCATGAGCAGGGATGGACAGAACTTCCAAAGCAGGAGCAGGAACAGCCTTGGAGTGGGCAGGGATGAACAGAACTTCCAAAGCAGCAGGTCCAGCCCTTGGAGCGGGCAGGGATGGACAGAACTTCCAAAGCAGGAGCAGGAACAGCCCTTGGAGTGGGCAGGGATGGACAGAACTTCCAAAGCAGGAGCAGGTCCAGCCCTTGGAGCGGGCAGGGATGGACAGAACTTCCAAAGCAGGAGCAGGTCCAGCCCTTGGAGTGGGCAGGGATGGACAGAACTTCCAAAGCAGGAGCAGGTCCAGCCCTTGGAGCGGGCAGGGATGGACAGAACTTCCAAAGCAGGAGCAGGTCCAGCCCTTGGAGTGGGCAGGGATGGACAGAACTTCCAAAGCAGGAGCAGGTCCAGCCCTTGGAGCGGGCAGGGATGGACAGAACTTCCAAAGCAGGAGCAGGTCCAGCCCTTGGAGTGGGCAGGGATGGACAGAACTTCCAAAGCAGGAGCAGGTCCAGCCCTTGGAGCGGGCAGGGATGGACAGAACTTCCAAAGCAGGAGCAGGTCCAGCCCTTGGAGTGGGCAGGGATGGACAGAACTTCCAAAGCAGGAGCAGGTCCAGCCCTTGGAGCGGGCAGGGATGGACAGAACTTCCAAAGCAGGAGCAGGTCCAGCCCTTGGAGTGGGCAGGGATGGACAGAACTTCCAAAGCAGGAGCAGGTCCAGCCCTTGGAGCGGGCAGGGATGGACAGAACTTCCAAAGCAGGAGCAGGTCCAGCCCTTGGAGTGGGCAGGGATGGACAGAACTTCCAAAGCAGGAGCAGGTCCAGCCCTTGGAGCGGGCAGGGATGGACAGAACTTCCAAAGCAGGAGCAGGAACAGCCCTTGGAGCGGGCAGGGATGGACAGAATTTCCAAAGCAGGAGCAGGTCCAGCCCTTGGAGCGGGCAGGAAGCCACACAACTGGGGTAGGTGTTTGCAGCTGCCAAGCCCTCCCATTTGCACGTTTGTGGTGCAGAGAGAATCTCATAAACTGGCCTCCATCCTGCTTTACTGCCGATTTAATGAGCGGAGGAAGAACCCGACTGTTTATTAAAACATTAGACAGTAAAATTTAACAATAGACAATAAAGGGTTCTGTTTTTCCATCCTTCTGATTGTCAAAGGCACAGCGCGTTGGGCTGGGGAGGGCCCTGCTCCCAGAATGGCAGGAGGGGGCTGTGACTGGGCAGGATGAGGAGGTTGGCACTCTGGCAAATCCATCTGGAGGAGGGCAGGGGCTCAGCCCACATGGGGCTCTCTCCAAAGTGGCAGAGGGGATGGATGGGGCAGCACAGCTGTCCCCAAAGCCCTCTGTTGTTCTGATCAGCAGGATTAACTCTGGAGCCTGCCAAAGGTATTTGCTCCATCACCCGCTCTCCTTCCTCCCTGCCAGAGCCACTGAGGCCCTGGTGGAGCCAAGCTCCTCAGGGGGTTACATGGATCTGGAGGATGGACAGTCTCTGCCAGCTCTCCTGTCCCTGTAGTTGGGTGTAAAAATATGTTCAGGCATCTACCTCGTTCTGAATTAGGAAACTGGCTCTTTAGGCCTGGGAGGATTCTGCAATTCTATGGAGTTTTCTCCTGATGTCACCTTTTCAGCACTGGGCTGGTTGGCCTGGCTTCTTCTGGGGTCAGAGGAGAAGAACAGGACTTCCTAGGGTCACCCATCCTGCCTAAGGAGAGTTCAGTCCATCTCCAGAGGGACTGACCTCTCTGCACAGTTTCCAGTGGGACTCAAGAGGAGTTTTTGTGGATGTTGTGACGTGTAGGCAGGAAAATGTCCAGAGGCAAGTCTTTCATGTGACCTTAACACATAGTCAATGTGTCCTTCAGCATCCAACTCCTTGGGTCTTCTTGCAAGCACAGCAGCCCTGCTGAGGGGTGATGGGCTTACTGTACCTTGTGGAGTTCTTGGAGTCCTGAGCAAGCCCAAAACAAGTAAACTTTGGGCTCAAGTTTCAGTCCTGGCAAACGTTCCCATCCAGGGAGTGTCTGGTGGATCACATTGAAGGCTTCAGTGCTTCAGATGTAGGGGAAGCCTCTACCTTCCTTTTGTGCTGGTATGGGGTGTGAAATCCAAGTCTGGTGGTCAGGAGCTTCTTCAGGGAGCTTTAGCCAATAAACCAGACCCTCAGTGTGGAAGACAAGCCTTTGCTTGATTTTGAAGGGGGAAAGAGGCAGAAAGCACATGAGCACACATGATGAGAAGGAGAACACACCAAGATGAGAAGGTGAGGTCGACTGTTCATGGTCCTGGCGTAAAACACTATCTGTGCAACCTTGGGACGTTTTGGGCACTGAACTGTTTTCTGAGTGCTCCAAAAAGGCTTTCCAGGTCATCGTTGCTGTGGGGTGGGAGTGAAGGTGCTGTTGTGAACCACCAGCCTCCTCCAATGGTGCCTGAGGAGCAGCCACCCCATTGCACCAAAGGCAGGGGTGACATCAGGGATGTGGGGCAGGGCTTTTGTGGCCCTGTCCCCAAATGATCTAGGAAAGGGGGGCTGGAAGAAACCCAGAATTTGTCAGGCATTATGCAGGGCAGTGTCAGCTAAAGCTTCACTGAAGAAGTGCAGAGGGGTTGCAATGGCTGTGTGATGACGTCATAAATCGTAGAATCATAAAATATTCTGAGTTGGAAAGGACCCTCAAAGGCCATCAAGTCCCATGGGCTCATTGTTGGCAGCTGCCCGTGGAGAAAACCCACCAGTAGCTACACCTGGATGGTCTAAATGGGCTGTTACCTCTCTGGAAGGAGACTGTGGAGGCCTTGCAGGCTGTTCCTGAAATGTCAGCAGCGATCACAAAGGCAGGGGAGTTACAGAGGGAGAAATGGAGGCTGAAACAGAGCCTGGCATGGTGTGGCTGGTACTTCCCCAGTGAGTGGTCCTGGTGCCCATGTCTCAGGTACAAGGAAAGATGTGGGAGGAGACCACAGCTGCCTGTGGTGGCAGCAGGACCTCAGGTAACCAGGAGACCTTGATCTGGAGAGGACTGAGGGAGCAAAATAGAGGAAGAAAGTCATGGGTGGCTTGGAGGAGGTGGAGGTGGGGCTGGCTGGTCCTTTGCTGATGCTGTAGAGACACCCCGACCTTGGGGCTCTGCTTTTGGCAGGGTGGATCTGTGGCAGCACCCAGAAAATAGAAGAATTTGGGGGTGTCAGGGCATACTTGGCCAGACCCCTGCTGTCATTCTACCGCAGCAAGCCCCACATTGTTCTCTGCCCTTGTCCTGGCCATTCCCAGCCAGCCCCTCTGGCTCAGGGTCCTCCCAGCCAGGTAGCAGGAACGTGCCATTGTACATCATTCTGTCCCCTGGGCTGCACCAGGGGACAAACTGCAGCCCTGCAAGGCTTAAATGGACTCAATGTGCCTCCTCAGCCCTGGAAAATCTCCGTGCATCTGAAGGATTAAATCCTGACCCCAGTGAAAACAACGGAGCATTTTCCAGCTGAGTCTGGGGGGCTGAAATTTAATTCCCAGTTTTAAAGGCTCTTTAAAATCAGCTGTGATATATAACCAGCCTTCTCAGCCTCTAAATACCTCAACAAGATTGGCAGCTCTCCAGGAGGGCCATGGGCAGGATTACCAGCAAATCCAGAGGTCAGGAGGGAAACTGGGGAGCCCAGCTGGCGCACAGCGGAGCCGCAGAGCTGGAATTGCCTCTGGCTGCGGCTGTGGTGTGTGGAAAAGGCTGGGGAGCAGGTGAATTCCTTTGCTTTTTAACCATGGAAATGCTGTTGGTATATTTGTGTCTGTGCTTGTCCGTTTAGAGTGTGTTTGTGCAGAAATATTTATATACATTTCCATATACACACACACTTCCCTCCCCACAGGTACACACACGTGTGTTTCCTCAGCCTGCATCATCTGCAAAAAAAAAAAACCCAACAAACCCAGTCAAAATATTAAAATTAAGCCCCTTATCATTCCCAAGTCATCAGAAACTAATATTAGAGCTACTGGACAATTTTTGCCCTGAACTATCCCCACTTCAAGATCCCGATTTAATGATTCTTTCTGTAGCTCTTTACATTCCATTATTTATAAGAAACAATGTTCAGTTCCTCCCTTGACAGTATTTGCCGGGCTGCGGAAAGCAGTGCGGCAGAAAGGTGGGAGAACAATTTTGGTGATGTTTCCATAGCTACCTAGCTGCTAAATGTGGTTTATTCCGTTTTAAAGTCACCCAGCACACACACACAAGGCGCACGCACACACACACACACACACACACGAACCCTCTCACTCGCAAATCCCCGACTGCAGGACACTAATCCCTGCTCCGCCTGTTCCAGCCTAATCTGCCACTCGTACATTTAAAGGACTACTTGCTGCATAAATAAAGAAATGGCTGGGTAGAGCAGGAGGGATAAACATATCGTTTCTTCCTCGCTCCTCTCGCCGACGTGTGTGTTCCAGTCGGTCCCTGTAACATTATTCCGGGTATTTTTACCCGGGCGCTGAGCGCCGGGGAAGTCGGAGGGAGGATGGTGTCCTCTCGTGGTCTCTGGCATCTCTGCAGCCTCCGAGCAGCCCGTGGAAAAAGGAACGGGAGAAGGGGTCGGTTTGGAACTGCGTGGGGCTTTTGAAAGCAAAACCTCTTTGGCTGGAGCTTCCCGACTCTGCGACCACGCGAAAAACCATCCGCGATCCCCTGATCGGGGCCAAGGGAGAAATAGAGCCCTGCGCATGGAGGCCACTCCTCACCCTCGGGTTTCCAAACCTATCCCGATGGAAGGAAACAGAAAATGCGGCGTGGGGAAGCGAATGGTCGGTATCGTCTTCCCAGAGCAGAGACGTTTGCCCTGGGAAAGCGCGGATGTCCGCAGAGAGCAGTGTTTGGTTAGGGAGTGTCCCAGTGCCTGTGGCCCCAGCGCGCAGCTGGAGGGGAGGGGAGGGCTGCAGGAGACCTTCAGGAATTCCTAGCCTGTCTTCCTGGCTGCCCAAAGGGCAGCTTTTCAGTCCAGGAGCAGCAGGAGGGATGCTGTGATCCTGCTCTTGGAGCAGCACAAGAGATGCTGTGATCCCATTCTTCCAGCTCCACGAGGGATGCTGTGATCCTGCTCCTGGAGCACCATAAAGGATGCTGTGATCCCACTCCTGGGGCACCATAAAGGATGCTGTGATCCCACTCCTGGAGCACCATGAGGGATGCTGTGATCCTGCTCTTGGAGCAGCAGGAGGGATGCTGTGATCCCATTCTTCCAGCTCCACGAGGGATGCTGTGATCCCACTCCTGGGGCACCATAAAGGATGCTGTGATCCCACTCCTGGAGCACCATGAGGGATGCTGTGATCCTGCTCCTGGAGCACCATAAAGGATGCTGTGATCCCACTCCTGGGGCACCATAAAGGATGCTGTGATCCCACTCCTGGAGCACCATGAGGGATGCTGTGATCCCACTCCTGGAGCAACATGAGGGATGCTGTGATCCCATTCCTGGGGCAGCACGAGGGATGCTGTGATCCCACTCCTGGAGCACCATAAGGGATGCTGTGATCCCACTTTTCAGCTGCATGAGGGATTCTGTGATCTCATCCCTCCAGCAGCATGAAGGATGCTGTGATCCTGCTCCTTCAGCAGCACGAGGGATGCTGTGATCCCACTCCTGAAGCACCAAGAGGGATGCTGTGATCTCGCTCCTGGAGCAGCGTGAGGGATACTGTGATCCCATTCCTCCAGCAGCATGAAGGATGCTGTGATCCCACTCCCCCTGTAGCACGAGAGATGCTGTGATCCCACTCCTGGAGCACCATAAGGGATGCTGTGATCCCACTTTTCAGCTGCATGAGGGATTCTGTGATCTCATCCCTCCAGCAGCATGAAGGATGCTGTGATCCTGCTCCTTCAGCAGCACGAGGGATGCTGTGATCCCACTCCTGAAGCACCAAGAGGGATGCTGTGATCTCGCTCCTGGAGCAGCGTGAGGGATACTGTGATCCCATTCCTCCATCAGCATGAAGGATGCTGTGATCCCACTCCCCCTGTAGCACAAGAGATGCTGTGATCCCACTCCTGGAGCACCATAAGGGATGCTGTGATCCCACTTTTCAGCTGCATGAGGGGTGCTGTGATCTCATCCCTCCAGCAGCATGAGGGATGCTGTGATCCCACTCCTGGAGCACCATGAAGGATGCTGTAATCCCACTTTCCAGCTGCATGAGGGTTGCTGTGATCCCACTCCTGGAGCACCATGAGGGATGCTGTAATCCCACTCTTCCTGCAGCATGAGGGATGCTGTGAGCACCTGGACCATCATCCCCCTCACCCCTTGTCTGCCTGTGCACTTCAGCCCCTGGGATCCATTGTCTGAGAGGGAAGATGAGGATCCTGGTGGCTCCTCCACATCTCCCTCCTCTTTGGCACTGTGTGTGTGCAGTGTGAGCTCTGGCAGCTCAGCCTTGGCAGTGCCCTGGGACAGGGTGGGTCCTTTCCTGGCATTGAAGGTTATTCCCAGCCCTTCCTCCCAACCTGCAGTTTGAGCATCTGTTCCCTCTGGAGAGACCTTCTAGCCAGCCCAGTGCTGCCTACATGGGACTGAACCCTCTCCCACCCAGGCAACATTTTCGAAGTACACATGGACTCTGGAATTAATCCTCTCTGGAATTAATCCCTTCCAGGTACGAGTTTCCCAGTGCTGCACTGGTGGGGCTCCTCTGTGTCTCTGCAAAAGGAGACAAGAAATCAATATAGGCAGGGACAACAGGTGGAGAGTCCATCAGAAGAGAAAAGATGTACCCAGCAGGAATTTCCTGCCTTAAGGTTTATCTGAATGTATATAAGGATGATATTCTTTACTCAGAGGGTGGGAAAGATGTTGCTCACAGAGGCTGTGGGTGGCCCATCCCTGGAAGTGTCCAAGGCCAGGTTGGATAGGGCTTGGAGCAACCTGGGCTGGTGGAAGGTGTCCCTGCCCATGGCAGGGAGTGCAATGAGATGAGCTTTAAGGTCTTTTAGTAGCCAGATCATCCTGTGATTCTGTGAAAAAAGGTTCCTAAGGAGCTTTTTGCAATGACAGGAATACGGAAATCTCTTGAAGTAGAAAATTTTTGTCACAATTTTTTTTAATTCTGCTTGAGAAAAAAAAAAAAAGAGGAGTGAAAAATGCTGCTGCAAATTGTGTTTTGTTAGTGTTTGTAATCAGGTGCAGAGCAAATAAATCATCATTTGGAACCCCAAGCACCTCTGACCGACCTTCATCTGCTCGTGCATCCTGTTGGTTTGCAGGTTCCCTCTGCTCCACAGGGTTTCCTGGGGTCTGCCAAGGTGCCAGGCACGATTAGTCACAAATCCATCCTTGGGAAATGCCTGTGCTGAAGCAGGTGAGGTAGCAGAAACCTTTGGGGGATCGCTGGGACTCAGCTCAGCCCCCTGTGCTCTGCCAGCACAGGAGCAACGAGGCTGTGCCTGTGTGGAGCTCATATCTGGGATTAACTGGCTACAGACTCGGGCACGTTTAATTGTCCCAGCTCTATTCCTTCCCAGACACAGCCCTGGACCTTCCTGGCTGCGTGGAGAAGATGGTCCCACTTTTCTTTGTGAGCCCTTTCCATAGAGCTCACTCTGCTGTGGCTCCACAGATATTCACAGAATATTCTGAATTGCAAGAGACCCGCAGAGATCATCAACTCCAGCTCTTATGGAGGTTAAACCCTGTGGGCTTTGGACCCCTGATCTTGGCATTATTAGCACCAAGGTCTAACCAACTGGGCCAACACAATCCCCTGTCCTTCCCAAGCCTGCTCCAGCCCTCAGCAGCTGCACAGCTGCCTGCCATTCCTCCCGCTGTGCTCCAAGCAGTGACACCCTTCCCCACACCCGATTTCCCACTCATGTTTGTCATAAATTCCCCTCCTCTCTGTGCCAGGAGAGCACAGGAGCACAAGTGGGGTTTGGGCCAGGTTGGTGAGTGCGGGCAGGAGCTGCTCACAGCTCATCATCAGCCCAGGGCTTGGTTGGGCACCAAAGGGTCGGGGTTAGGACCGGGGTTATTTCTTTAACATCTTCATTAATGACACAACGAAGGGATTGGGGACACCCTCAGCAGGTCTGCAGGTGACACCAAGCCGAGGGTGCAGTGAGACACCTGCAGGACGGGGCCATCCAGAGGGACCTGGACAAGCCCCAGAAATGGCCCTTGGGAATGTCAGGAGGTTTAACAAGGCCAAGGGCTGGTGCTGCCCCTGGGTCGGGACAAGCCCAGGATCAATCCAGGCTGGGATGAGCAGATGGAGCAGCCCTGGGAGAAGGACCTGGGGGGCCGGTGGGGGAGACGCTGGACATGGCCCAGCCCAGAAACCCCCCGTGCCCTGGGCTGGTCCCCCAGTGTGGGCAGCAGGACAGGGTTGGGGGGATTCTGCCCCTCTTCCCCCCAGCTCAGGTGAGACCCCACCTGCAGAGCTGCCCCAGCCCTGGGGGACAGCACGGCAAGGACATGGAGCTGCTGCAGAGGCCAGAGGAGGCACCAGGATGGGCAGAGGATGGAGCAGCTCTGCTGGGAGGGAAGGCTGGGAGAGCTGGGATTGTCCAGCCTGGAGAAAAGAAGCTTTGGGGTGACCAGTGCCTGAAGGGAATCTGAAAGAAAGATGGAGAGAGACAATTTCCAAAGGCCTGGAGGGACAGGATAAAAGGGAATGGCTTCCACTGCCAGAGGGCAGGGTTGGATGGGATGTTAGAATGGAATTCCTGGCTGGGAGGGTGGGCAGGCCCTGGCACAGGGTGCCCAGAGAAGCTGTGGCTGCCCCTGGATCCCTGGGAGTGTCCAAGGCCAGGTTGGACAGGACTTGGAGCCACCTGGGCTGGTGGAAGGTGTCCCTGTCCGTGGCAGGGAGGGGGACTGGATGATCTTTAAGGTCTCTTCCAACCCAAACAATCTGGGGTTCTACAGAAATGAAAAACTGAAACCTTATCAACAAGGTCAGCGATACCTGAAGTCTACGATATCATCGATGGGTTGCACAGCAAGCCCCTCTCCAGCACAGAAACATTTCTTCCTGCCTTTTCTGCCTTTTGCAACACTGGCACCAGGCAGGAGACTCATGGCACGGGGCAGAACCCCGCTTTGGATTTCCTGCTGTGGGAGAGGGACAGGTCTCCTTCCCATCACCCTGGGAAAGCTGCCTCCGTGCAGCAAAGACTCGGTGGCTGAAACACTCCTCCAGCCCTGCTCTCTGGATTAAGGAAGGCTGAAGGAATTTTTTTGTTTTGTTTTCTTGCTTGTCTTTTTTCTTTTTTTTTTTTT
>VWZG01002627.1:316905-345414 GCA_013396735.1 Grallaria varia | reverse complement strand
CCCTCCCTCCTCTCTGCAGTGCTTTTCAGAGCAATTTTCACTGAAGGCTTTTTTTGGGTTTCATCTTCTGTGCCCTTCGTTGGTGGTTTTTGGCTGAGGCTGTGCCGTGGAGGGACTGGGAGCAGCACACAGCCCTCCATCCTCCCAGATGGGCACCTCGGGAGGGACAGGCAGCCCCTGGGGCTGGGCAGGGCTGGCAGGTGCCCAAGCCACAGTGACAACCTGCCATCCCCACCCCAAGGGCAGGTGATGCTGCAGAGCCTGTGTCCAGGTGGGAATTGGGGGCACCAGGGAAGAAGAAGAGGATCTAAAGATCATTTACAGTGTGGGCTGGCTCGGATGAGCTTGGGGCTGCAGCCCAGACCAGTGCAAGGACTTGGGCAGGTGGTGCCATAGGGGGGTGTCTTGGTGTCCAGCTGGAGATGTGACACCACTGAGCCTGCAGGATCTGCTTTGGGCATGGCCAACCACCAAAACTGAACCCAAGATGGACCTAACTTGGCTGGGACCCAACCTTGGGCCAGTTGCTGGTGTATCTAAGCCTGGTTTTGCCATTGGCTGGGTGGCTCCCCAACCTGTCAGTGTCGGCACAACAGTGACAAAACCACAAGGCTGCAACCAGTGACTTATTTTTACCCTGTTTAGATGGGATACTAGGGAGAAATTCTCCCCTGTGAAGGTGGGCCCAGAGCAGCTGTGGCTACCTCTTCCCTGGAAGTGTCCAAGGCCAGGTTGGATGGGGCTTGGAGCACCCTGGGCTAGTGGAAGGTGTCCCAGCCCATGGCAGGGGGTGGCACTGGATGATCTTTAAGGTCCCTTCCAACCCAGACCAGTCTGGGATTCTATGATTTTATTTAAAACGTATTTCAGGAGACCAGCACAGACAGCATTAAACCAGAGCTGGGCATGTCCAACCACCTCCTCTTTCTGGGAGTTCAACACACCTGACATATCCCCAAGACCACGGAGTTAGGCTGGGCCAGACATTCCAGAGCTGTTTCCAAACTCCATTGCTGACACCAATACATGATTTTAGGTAAAACATGGGATGGCATTAGCGATTACAGTGGATATTTGGATTTTATTTAGGAAATCTGATGAGAAGGAGGAGCCCCTACGTCATCCTCAAGAGGGTAAGAGTGTTTGCTTTGATCTGCTCCCCTTCCTCCCCACCCCACGTGTCATCTCAGGCCTGAAATCATCAATCCAGCCAACGCAGCCAATGCGGGAGCAGGGCCAAACTCTTCCCATTGGGATTCTTCATGCTTTGCATTTGCAAATGGAAAGTACTCATCGGTTCAGGGCTTCCAATTAGAGCTGGGCAAATGAAAAACTTCTCAGCTCACTGCCCAGTCCTCCGCAAAAAAAAAAATGCAAATAAGAATTGGTTTGGATCAATGCAAAGTACAGACCCTTTGATTTTTTTTTTCCTCCTCCCAAAATAAACCCTTCTCCTTCCCACCCCGATTAATTTTAGATCACATGTAATGTTTTATTCAATTGCAGACTGTAATGACATTTCAGAACATTAGCTGGAATAATATTCCTTTTTAAAAAGCGGCAGAGCGAAAAAGTTCAACTTTGAAAACTTTTTTATTCTTCTCTCATGGATGGAGGAACAAATCTGTTTTCTGATGAAAAAATATGGGATTTGTGGACTTTTTGGTGGGATTTTAAGCCCCCGGAGAAGGGCCTGGGGGAGTGCTGAACTTGCTGGAACCAAAAAGCACAGGTTGGCCAAAGCCATCCTCATGCCCCAAGAGTTTCCTCCTACTTTCTCCTACTCTGCCGCCTGCTCTTTAATCAACTATTTAAAACCCAGCTCAGAGACTCTTCATCAATTTCCAAATCCCTAACACTTAAAAAATTACAATAAAACAGACCAGGAGAAAACAGCAGCTTGGGGGCCACGGAGCGTCCTGAGCCTGCCCAGGGGGGTGGGCTGTGGTGCTCCTGGTTGGGAGGAACTGGGAGGTTTGGGGCAATGGGCATTGAACCGATTTCCATGGATTTTGAGGCCACTCTGCCGTTTCCAGCGTGGCTACGACGAGCACCGCAGACGGATCTGGAGGCAGAGCTCCGAGGGGATTAGTAGAGATTTATTTTTCTTTTTTCTGGAGTGAGATGAAAGGGGGGAGGGGGAGGGAGAGACGAGCAAGTTCTGTGGAAAGGAACTCATTATTTTTTATCTTTTCCAATGACCTTGTTTGTTTTAGGCCTGCTTTAGAAGGCAGTTTCTTTCCTTGTGGAAATCTGGAGATATCTGGAGACTGGGGCTGGTGAGATAAGGGAAAAGGAGGAGAAGGCGGAAGAGGGAGCAGGGTCAAGAGAAGAAACATGGAAAAGAACCAGAACCAATGTAAACCGAGCTGGGAAAAGTGGTCCAGGGAGAAACAGACCTCTGGGCTTGGTGTGGTGATGAAATACCACGTCTGGGGGAGGGTGGCTGGTCTGAGAGTGTGTTGCCTTTTGCCTCCATTGCAAGCTCAGGATTGTGAACATGTGTGTGAATGTGTGTGCACACATGTGTGGATGTGTGCACACATGTCTGTGAATGTGTGTGCATGTGAGTGTGAATGTGTGTGCATGTGAGTGTGAATGTCTGCACATGTATGTGGATGTGTGTGCACATGTGTGAATGTGTGTGGATGCGTGCACATGTGTGCGAATGTGTGTACACATGTGTGTGCATGTGTGTGCATGTGTATGTGAATGTCTGCACGTGTGTGTGGATGTGTGTGCACATGTGTGAATGTGTGTGCACATGTGTGTGACTGTGTGCAGGTGTGTGAATGTGTGTGCACATGTGTGTGAATGTGTGTGCACACATGTGTGTGAATGTGTGTGCAGACAAGTGTGAATGTGCATGCACGTGCGTGAGTGTGTGTGCACGTGCGTGAATGCGTGTGCACTTGTGTGTGAATGTGTGTGCAGGTGTGTGAATGTGTGTGCACATGTGTGAATGTGTGTGCACACATGTGTGTGAATGTGTGCACACGTGTGTGTGATTGTGTGTGCACACCAGTGTGAATGTGCGTGCACGTGCGTGAATGTGCGTGCACGTGCGTGAATGTGCGTGCACACGTGTGAATGTGTGTGTACACATGTGTGCACATGCGTGAATGTGTGTGCATGTGTGTGTGAATATGTGCGCGCATGTGTGCGCGCATGTGTGTGAATGTGTGTGCATGTGTGTGTGAATATGTGCGCGCATGTGTGCACGCATGTGTGTGAATGTGTGTGTGCACATGTGTGAATGTGTGTGCATGTGTGTGCACATGTGTGAATGTCTTTGCATACCTGTGTAGATATGTGTGCACACAAGTGTGACTGTGTGTGCACACGTGTGGATGTGTGTGGACGTGTGTGTGAATGTGTGTGCACACGTGTGTGCACACGTGTGTGCTTGTGTGCGCACGTGTGCAGGGTGGTGTGGCTGATCCTGGGCCAGGATGTGGCTGTTGCTTCCCACGGGAGAGCTGTGAGGAGGGAAGGGAATGCCCACAGTGCCCTACAGGGTGTTCCTCAGCCTGGTCTGTACCTGTATGTTATGGAACTGTGGGATCCCAGGATGGTTTGGGTTGGAAGGGACCTTAAAGGCCATCTCATTCCACCCCTGCCATGGAATAATTCCTTCTGTACATTTGACCTCATTTCCCCCTCTTTCAGCCTTTACTCCTTGTGTTGCCACTCCAGTTCCTGATGGGCAGTCCCTCTCTGTCTCCCTCGTAGCCCCTTCAGATCCTGTAGGGGGCTGTGAGGTCTCCCCACAACCTTCTCTTCTCCAGGCTGAACTGGTATCTCCAGGCTGAACTGGTATCTCCAGACTCTGGGGAGCAGAGGCATCTTCTGTGTGACTCCCCTGGTCCTCACCCTAATCCCACCCGTGCATCTCCTTAAGGAGTTGCTTCAGAGCCGTTACAGGAGGGATTTCCTTTGGTTTTTTCCCTTTTTTCCTGTCAATGGGCTTTGATTCAGGTTGGTAACAACGAAAGCTCACGGACACACGTGTGCATGTCCCTCCTCAGCCCCCATGGGTTTGAAAGGGTCCAGTTGCCAGTGGAGATTCCCAGGGCCCAGGGTTTGAATTTTGCCCCATTCCTTTAACCCTGATGGGGTTTTTACCGTAATTTTTCCCTGTTCTCCCATTCTCCTCTGCGCTGGGATCTCATGGACTCTGGAATAAGACAGCTGCATCACGGAGGGGACCATCCTGGAGCTGCCAGCCATGGCGCAAGGGAGCCCCACAGACTTTGAGTGACCCAAGGGCCGGCTCTGCCCTGACTGGTGCTGCCTTTGAGGGGTGAGAAGAGCTCCCCAAATCCCCAACAGGTGCCCCATGGCCCTGGTAACCCTCCATGGTCCCTATAACCTCCACCACACGTGCCCACGTCCAGCTAATCCTGTAGCTGCTCAACAGCGTCTTCCTTTGTGTTAAACCAGTGGCATCCAACCTCCAGCTCCTTGTGTGAAAAACCCCAAACCCTAAAAGGTTCCCCAGGGTGAAAGGGCAGCTTTTCTCCTGGCAAAAAGCCCTCTGACCAACAGGCAGGGTGGCTCATCAGAGCTAAACCCAACCCTTGCTTTCACCTGTCATGGTTTCTCATAAATACTTCTGAAAATGCTTCCAGGGCTCAATTTGCATGGCTGTAAAGTCTCATAAATAATCCGAGGTGCCAATATTTAATGCGGAGGAATTTTGGTCTCATTTATGGAAATCAGAGTCCCTCTGAATGGACATCAGGGAATGAAGTGACCGGTGCGTTGCTGTCAGAGCAGCCAAAGGGAAGGACAGGATGGGCACCCAGCCCAAGTGCTTACCTGCAGTTTGTTATCAATATGCACACCAATCAAGGATAATTAACTGAAAAACAGCAACTGGGAGCTGCATTTAAACCATCAGAAGTTGCAGAGAAGCCTATTTAGGACTAGGGAAATGTTTGCCAGTAATGCTGAGGTCTGTGGCCCTTGGGATGTGCTGCAAACTGGAGGACTCTTATCTCAGAATAACGTGAAGGAAAGACCATCCAGAGGGACCTGGACAAGCCCCAGAAATGGCCCTTGGGAATCTCAGGAGGTTTAACAAGGCCAAGGGCTGGTGCTGCCCTTGGGTCGGGACAAGCCCAGGATCAATCCAGGCTGGGATGAGCAGATGGAGCAGCCCTGGGAGAAGGACCTGGAGGGGCTGGTGGGGGAGAGGCTGGACATGGCCCAGCCCAGAAACCCCCCGTGCCCTGGGCTGGTCCCCCAGCGTGGGCAGCAGGACAGGGATGGGGGAATTCTGCCCCTCTGCCCCCCAGCTCAGGTGAGACCCCACCTGCAGAGCTGCCCCAGCCCTGGGGGACAGCACGGCAAGGACATGGAGCTGCTGCAGAGTCCAGAGGAGGCACCAGGATGGGCAGAGGATGGAGCAGCTCTGCTGGGAGGGAAGGCTGGGAGAGCTGGGATTGTCCAGCCTGGAGAGGAGAAGCCTTGGGGGGACCTCATTGTGGCCTTCCAGTGCCTGAAGGAGCTGCAAGAAAGATGGAGAGAGACAATTTCCAAGGGATGGAGGGACAGGACAAAGGGGGAATGGCTTCCACTGCCAGAGGGCAGGGTTGGATGGGATACTGGGAATAAATTATTTCCTGTGAGCGTGGCAGGCCCTGGCACAGGTTGGCCCCAGAAGCTGTGGCTGCCCCATCCCTAGAAGTGTCCAAGGCCAAGTTGGAGCAACCTGGAATAGTGGAAGGTGTCCCTGCTCATGGCAGGTGGGTTGGAATGAGATGACCTTCAAGGTCTCTTCTAGCCCAGGACATTGTGGGTTCTGTGATTCTGACAGTGGCTCTTTACCTGGTGCAAATTCCAGCCAGCCATGCACGGGAAAGCTCCAGCCAAACTCCAGAGGTTCCAGGATGGCTTTGATAAGGGTCGCATTCAGTTGGAAGCCTCCTCTAGATTTAGCCCTCAGACTTTAAAGGGAATTAAAAAAGAAAAATCCAATTTTTTTGGTGTTTTTAACCCACTGCACTGAGTTGCATCTGAAGCCCAGAGAAGAGAAGAGGAGTGAGTAAAGGTTGTGCAACGGGGAGCAAAGGGAGGGAAGAGAAAAATGAGATGAAAAGGTCTTTGTAGTAGCTGAGCTTCAGCAAGAGACTTCCCAGCTGCTGGCTGGGGTCTTGTGTGCATCCCATTGATCCTCCCAGGCTCTTCCTGCTGATGGGAGCATGTGGATAATCCCAGCCCCTGCCCCAAACCCCAACAGGGAGATGTTTTTAGATTAATTTAACTCTCACACGGAAGAAAACACCTTTTTATTTTAAAGGGAAAACAGCACCAAGGGGTTTGCATGAGTTCCTGCGTCCTGATGGACCCAGCCATTACCCCAGGGGTTTTACCCTCCCCAAGGACAGGGTGAGGGTTAAACACCTTTTTATTTTAAAGGGAAAACAGCACCAAGGGGTTTGCATGAGTTCCTGCGTCCTGATGGACCCAGCCATTACCCCAGGGGTTTTACCCTCCCCAAGGACAGGGTGAGGGTTAAACACCTTTTTATTTTAAAGGGAAAACAGCACCAAGGGGTTTGCATGAGTTCCTGCGTCCTGATGGACCCAGCCATTACCCCAGGGGTTTTACCCTCCCCAAGGACAGGGTGAGGGTTAAACACCTTTTTATTTCAAGGGGACAATGGTGCCAGCGGCTTTCCCTGAGTCCCCAGGTTCTGATGGATTAGGGTTGGGAACCCAATGATGGATCCAGGCATTGCTGTGGGGTTTGTCCTTCCCAAGGGCAGCTGAGGCAGGCAGGGCTCTGCCCATGGCCCCCAGGTCCCCTCCCAGTGGGATCCCACCACCAGCATCCCACATTGCAAGCGGCGTCTCTCTGCTGGCAGCGAGGCCGTTATAAATAATTTATTCTCTGGGCAGAGCGAGGGAGGAAGAGAGAGCGAGCTTTTAATTAAAATGATATCTTACAGATCAAATAAATATGAATAAGATGCCAAAAACAACTGTATAAATCGCAAACATTCTCCTGTGTTTTAATTATTTGTGTTGATAAAACAAGAGCGAAGGCATTTCGTGGCGCTCGGGGGGCGCGGAGGCGAAAGGTCACGCTGGCATTTTTTATGTTCTTTTCAAGGAACAAATGTTTCAGAAGCACAGATCTGACAAACTATAATTCATATCAGGGATTAAATTGGAATTTAGAGAACAATTGTTAATATTTCAAAGTAATTGTTTAAGAAATTATCATTTTGGTATCTGCCGCAAAAAATAATTACCCACCACTAATTTTTCTTTTTCAAAGGCTGCTATTTGTTGGAATAGTGTTGGAAAGATGAGGAGTTTTTGCTGTGAGCTATTTATGTAGTTCAAATGAGGAGATAAATAGGAAGGGACTTTCATGTTCATAGGCAAATGAGCCTGACTAATGTACGGCTCCAAGCTCAAAAGTGGGTCTTGGGTTTATTTGAAAATTGGTGGGAATTTTTTATGGATGGGACTTGCAAGTCACAGCAGGTGAGGGAATAATCAAACATGTGCCTATTAATTAGAAAAGGGTCCTCAAATAAACCCTTCCAGCACGGAGAGCCCCTGCCTGCCCTTGGCAGGATTTTGGGGTGGAAAAGGAGCTGGATTCCTGCTCCTGCTCTTCAAAGGGCAGCAGTAGGTTGAGGCACCTCTGGCCTGCTGGAAAGGCTGCTGAGAACTTGGATATTTAGAGAATCATGGGGGGAAAAAAAAGGATAAAAGGGATCTTAAACATCAGCTTCTGCATCCCACAGCTTGAGGAGGGAGTGACCCAGATCCTGCAGCATTCTGCCCCTTCCCTCGGCAGTGCTGTGCTGGTGGAAAGCTCATCCTCCTCCCTTCAAACATGGTCTTCCTCAAGGAATGGAGAGAAGGAGCACCAGGAAAGGTCCAGCAAACAGCAGTTTGATTTGCCTGTTCAGGTGGGTCATGGCAAAGGGAAACTCTTCCCACGAAAGCACCATTTCGAACGGAAAAGGAGAAATCATTTCCTGGGGTTTGTTAAATTCTTCTTCAAAATTATTGCTCCATCCTTGGTAGGAATAATTCCCCGGTGCGTTTTGAATTATCTCACTTACTGACACACACTCTTTTTTAACCAGTTAGTTTTTCTCCAAGCAACACTGATGTGGATGGTCATTTTAAAAGGACAGCATTTTTCACCAAATCTTCTGTGAAAGGCTCTTTGTCCCCTCAAAAAACCCCAATTTTGCTTCTGAATTGCCACCTCAGATACACCCTCTGGTTTCCCCAGCCCCCAGCAAACCTCCCCAGTGGTCCTGTTGGCCACTGGGATGCTTTGGCTGCCCCAGCCCCCTGAAGGACCCGTGAAGCCAATAAATCTGTGGGGTTTGAGTTGTTGATGTGTCTTCCAACCCCTTCATGCTCTTCTTTTGATCCCTTTGATCTCCAGGACTCCAGACTCCCACCAAGGCCCTGGGCTGGAGACTAAGGAGGGCAACACTTGGCCCGGGCAGACTCGCTGATTAAGGATTCCTGCAGAATGTGGGGGAAGCAAATGAACGTCCTTTTGGCTCCATCCTCCCAGACTCTTGAAACACCCCAATTACCAATCACAGGGGCTGCTGGAAGGCGTCGGCGATCAGCTAATTAGCAGTGGGAGCGCTAATTAAGGCAGCTTTGTGTTCGCCTGGGTTTGGAGCTGTCCCTCCTCTTGGGGCTGCCTGGATTGAGGGTCCCTTTGCACACCTGGGGTTTGGGATCTGGCTGTGCCAAGCCGGGGGTTGTGCCGGATGTGCCGCGCTTTTTAACGAATCGCTGGGATTTAGGAATTAATTGCAAGTGAAGGAGAAAGTACACGTGAAATAGTCCTGATTTGTGGTCCTGCTGCACCTCACGGAGGGAGCGGGAATTCCCTGTCCGTCTGAGGATGGACAAAGAGGAAAATGTTCTGTTTCCCCATGGAAAAGGGAGGGTGATGGATTTACACCCTCCTGATCTTGGGAAGCACCGGGCAGGTCCATGGTAGCTCCTGCTAAAGCAGAGAGGTTATGGCCCCCCATCCCTGGAAGTGTCCAAGGCCAAGCTGGATGGGGTTTGGAGCAACCTGGACTAGTAGAAAGTGTTCCTGCCCATGGCAAGGGAACTGGATGGGCCTGAAGGTGCCTTCCAAGCCAAATCATTCTGGGATTCCATGATTCTATAGGAGAGCTTGGAAAAGATCGGGAATGAAGGGGCACTTGGCTCACCTGACCCCCTCTTACGTGGGAGGATCAGAGTGGTCCTCTGAGGGACAGCACGTGCCAGTCTCACTTTCAGAGGATGAGGGAACAGGGCTTGGAGCCCTTCCTTTGGGAAGTCAGCTGGCAGCACAGATGTGTTTATAACAAATGCCTCTGTCAGGATTTTCCCCCCTGTTATTAAGCTAAAATTTTCTTATTCTTAATTTCATAGAATCCCAGAACAGTTTGGGTTGGAAGAGACCCTAAAGACCATCTCATTCCACCCCCTGCCAAGGGCAGGGACACCTTCCACCAGCCCAGGTTTGCTCCAAGCCCCATCCAACCTGGTCTTGGACACTTCCAGGGATGGGGCAGCCACAGCTTCTCTGGGCAACCCGTGCCAGGGTCTCAGCACACTCTGAGTAAAGGTTTTCCTCCTGATCTCTCACCCAATTCAAGGCCACTCTGCTTCTTTTGCGTCTGTGTAGAGGCATTAAAAAAATAATCTCCCTTTCATGTTGTTTATCATCTCTAAATATCAGAGCTAACAACCCAGGCTTCCTTTGCTCTTTCCAACGCGCCTCATAAATCATCCACAGACTACTGGGATCGTTTCTGAGCTCTTCCCTGCCTTCCCCATCCATGGGAATGGACTGCAAATTTCCACGTGGACCAGATCTGCATTAGTTGCCTTAACCCAGAGGCTAAAGAAGGAGTGACCCTTCTCTCTGCTGCAACACACTGATTTCACAAAGGCTAAAAACTGTTCGTTTGGGGCAATAAATTGGTTTTTTTTTAGGCTTTTCTTTCCCATAAGGTTCATTGTGGGAAAAACAAGGGAGGGAAGTGCAGAGGGAGAATCCAATCCCATCCCAGGAAGAGCTTGTGCCCACCCCCAGTGTGTCCTTGTGCTGGGGTACAACGACTGGGCTGCTTTCCTCACAGTTGCTCTGAGAGGGATCTGCCCACCCCGTGGACCTTCCCAGCAGGCCAAGTTGCTCCTCAGGGTTTCAAGGCAGGATTTGGCCACTCGGAGGTGACAGTGCCACGTCACCAACCCGTTACCCATGAGAGCACAACCCTGGTGGGAATCCTCTCCAGCAGCAGCCAAGGGCTGGCTTTTGAAGCTTTCCTGCTTCTGAGAGATCTTTGCAGGGTCAGTGGGGACGACGCCAGGAGATGCCCAGTAACTTCACCCTGGTTTTCCAGAACCAAATTGTCCATGAAACATGGCCAGGTGTGCCAAGGAACATTCCTCAGCACAGTGACATAACCTTTGGGTCGGAGCTCTCCCTTTCCTCTTTTTATTCCTCATAGCCCTTATAATAAATAAAGCAACTAATTGGAGTGGGATAACATTAGACACAGCAAACGAGAAATCTGTGAGCAGCCAGAGCTTCTTTTAGGACTTTGAAAAGTCACCCAGCTGGTACCCAAGGCAGGTCACTGCTCAGTGGGTGGAGGAGTTCGTACACTGTGAGGCAGCTCAGGCACACAGGATGCTTTTCCTACACCCATATCTACTCACAAAAGGCCATGGCAAACCCCTGCCCACCTCTAAAATGGAAAAAAAAGGAAAAATAGGCCAGGTTGGATGAGCTTTGTGCAACCTGGTCCAGCAGAAAGTGCTCCTGCCCATGGCAGAGGGTTGGAACTGGATGGGCTTTAAAGTCCCTTCCAACACAAACCATTCTGTGATTCCATGAATGGTGGAATCACCACCCTTGGAAGTGTTCAAAAGGCGTGTAGATGGCCACGTGTAGATGGCCACATGTAGATGGCACTTGGGGACCTAGGTGACATTGGCAGTGCTGAGTTAGTGGTCGGACTCCATCCGTAATGATTCCAGAACCAAGTGGAGGAATTGGAGATCATGGTGTGATGGAGGGAGGAGTGGAAGCAGGGACCAACTTTTGCCTCCTGGGAAGGCCATGTGTTTGCACCAGGGACACCTCAAAAGAGGGATGTGTGTTTGTGTCGCAGTGAAGGTCCCAGGAGACCTCTGGGGAGCGAGGGAGGTGTTGAGGGATTTCTGCATGACAGGAGAGCTGCTCCTGAGGAAAGTGCTCTAATTAGAGGAAAATATTTGATCTCCACAGGCTTTTGGTGAAATATCTCAGAAAGGCAGCAGATGTTGCTGAAATTATTTCATTCAACTGTTTCCCCCTGTTTCTACAATTTTATTTTTATGAGATTCATTGAATTAAAAGTCAGTAAACAGCTCATGGCAGTTTGTTGCAGGGTGTCGAAAACTTGCTCTAAGGCAAAGCTGATGTCTCATCTGAGGCCAAATTTGTGTTTGTGCACCAACATCCCTTTGCCTGACTTTTGAAAGCCACAAGTTATGCAGAACCTCCAGCTCACCCTGGGAGTTCCCAAAGACCCCTTCAGACACCCCAATGCCTGATGTCACCCTGGTCAGCACAGCATCCAGGGGTCCTGCCTGCTCCCACTCCTCTCCCAGTAATTCACCTTCTCCAATGAGGCAGAAGGTTCAAATTTGGCTCCTTGATCCTAAAAGAAATTGTGCATAAATATAGGACTGACTTAAAGACCTTCCAGAAAGTCTTGTGGACGTTCCTGACTTCTGCAGAGTTGGTTCAAATGAGGAACATCAGAAGACAGGAACCTGAAACCAGGTTTGATTTCCAGTCTAAGGAGGCTTGGGAGACCAAAAGCCCCATTTTAGAATATTTTGCCCCATTGTGCATTATTCTGTCTCGGTCCTGGCTGTGGTGGCACTAAACTAGTCCTGAACTGATGTCCAGTGAGAGACAGCACCTGCCAGAGCTCCACGGGACAGGCGGAAGAGTGGGAAAAGGATTCTCCTGGTGCAGATGAGTTAAGGAGGCGTGCGTGTAGAATCTCAGAATCTCAGAGTATCCAGGGCTGGAAGGGACCCACAGGGGTCATCGAGCCCAGCTCCTGGCCCTGCACAGACACCCCAACAACCCCACGTCATAAATGTCATCAGAGTGCCCTGCAAGCACAGGCAGCTGCATTCAAACAGGGAGAAACCACAGACTGCCCACCTTGACTTCTCATTGTCCCAGGGTCTGCAGAGAACTGGCTGAACATCAAACGCTGCCTCAGCCAGAACCAGAAACCCCATTGTTCCGATGGGGGAATCCAAACAAGGATCTTCACGGGTTTGCTCGTCTTGTGCCACCCCAAAAGCCTCTGCAGGACACCACATTCCACCCCACAGGACAGGTCACTTCATTATGTGGAGTGAATCAATGCATCGATCAGTTTATCAAATGATAAACAGGGTTTGTGCTTTCATCAGGGCTGGGAATATTAATTGATTTGACAGGCTGCAGCTTGGTAAAACAAGGACAAGGGGCATCGGGGCATCACTGTATTAATTAGCCATGTTGAAGCAGCTTTTAGCTGCTTCCGAAGTTTAATCAATAAGCTACATTTGAGTCCCAAAAGGCTTATGAAAACAGCCTTTGAAATCCTTTAAATTGTTGCCTCTGTGAGGTTTTAGACTCTTGGCGTGTTCTTGTTCTGCAGTTTTTCTTCCCTGTTTTTTTTTCCCCCTCCTGAAATCAATAGTGACCCGTGAGGACTGGGATGAGTGGGCTTCCTTATTTGTGCCTCCAATTTGCATTCACCAGGAATAGAAATAAAATGAAAAAGATGTTCTGTTTTGGTACAATAATAATAATAATCCCAGACACTAATGAGCTGCCCTCTGCCTCCCTGTTTTCTATATGCAGTAAATTACCTCTATAGACTTAATCTGATGTGAATGGGCACGGCACCATTTAAATCATGTTTTCCTGAGCCCTCACATACTGTTCAGGCTTTGATTTAATACAAAGCAAGGTTTGAGCTTGTTAAGACATTTTACTGAGAGGGAGGAAGGGGAAGGCAGAGCCGAAAGTAGCGCCGGGGATGAAGGTGTGGAGAGAAGGGGATGGAGGGAACTGTGACCGTGGGATGGGCAGGGGAGGTGGGGAGGGCACGGACGCTGCCGTGGGCTGGGACTCGATGCATCCCCAGGAGGGGAAAGGAAAGAAGCCAAGGGGACAATGGGAACACGGGGTGAGGCAGGAAAGCAGGGATGGATCATGGGAGAGCAGGAGAGGTGTCCCACTGGTCTCCAGTGCTGTTGGGGACATGGAAACACTGAGGAAGAGCAGTTCAGCAGGAAAGGCACGGCAGGGATGGGGAGGAAGGCTCGTCCTGTAGGCTGGGTCTTTGGGAAATGTCTCTGACCTTCCTGCTCTGAGACAGCCACAGCAGAGCAAGGTGGCACTGCCACCAGCAGCTTTGCAGGGAAGGTGGACACGGTGGGATGGATGAAGGGCCACACACTCCCTGCAGAAGTGCCCAGGTGCCCTCCCTTCCCACAGCCTTTTCCATGGCTTTGTGATGAGCTCAGTGCCTGTCTGAGAGCCCAGCTGGCCCTGGGACAACTCATCTCCCGGGGGACACCCTGGGGCTGAAGTCTTTGGTGTGTCAGAGAATCAGGGAATGACAGAATCACAGAATGGCTTGGGCTGGAAGGACCTTAAAACCGATCCAGTCCCACCTTCTGCCATGGACAGGGACACCTTCCACTGTCCCAGGTGGTTCCAAGCCCCGTCCAACCTGGCCTTGGACACCTCTCTGGGCAATGACCTCTCTGTCCTGTGGCCACCACTCGGGCAGAGCTGTGAGCATGCAGAGACCTGAATGTTCTGAATCCTTGAGTTTCTGACTTCGTAACTCCTCCCAGCATGCTGCTATTCCGACTTCTCAACCCCAAACTTGCCCAGATGTGCCCGTAGCATCTTTCCCAGCTCCCTTCCCCTGGCACCTTCGGCAGCTCCCCTCGTGTGACTCCCCAGGGGCACTGCCACAGATGCCACACCACTGCAGGCTGACCCAGGGAGACCAACAGTGCTCCAAGTACTTCTCAGGGCCCCAACATAATGGCACCAAGTACAGAGCCAGGCCCTGAGCTGTGCCTGCTGACACACGGCTCTGCCACACACCCTCATGGCATGTATAGGTCCTGCTGTTAATAATGGAAGATGCCCCTCATGGCATGTATAGGTCCTGCTGTTAATAATGGAAGATGCCCCTCATGGCACGTATAGGTCCTGCTGTTAATAATGGAAGATGCCCCCATCTCT
Source organism: Grallaria varia (assembly GCA_013396735.1). Classification (NCBI taxonomy): domain Eukaryota; kingdom Metazoa; phylum Chordata; class Aves; order Passeriformes; family Formicariidae; genus Grallaria; species Grallaria varia. Next base: position 331,092 of record VWZG01002627.1, on the reverse strand, counting down.
CCAGGGGCAACACTTTGCTATGGGCAAGGCACTAAATCACATTTAAAGTTTCTAGGCCTAAATATCTTTCTTTTTTTTTGTTTGTTGGTTTGGTTTTTTTTGAAGGATAAAGCTCCTGAAAAGGGTGGGGCAAATTTGCTGGCCTGAGTCTTGGCTCACACGGCAATGGGTGGAAAAGGAGGCACCTGTCACCAGGTAAGGGGATGACCATCCTGCAGTGACGGGATACCAGTCAGTTCCTGGGTCTTTCACAGAGTCACAGAATGGTTTGGGTTGGAAGGGACCTTAAAGATCATCTCATTCCAACTCCCTGCCATGGGCAGTGACACGTTCCCCTGGCCCAGGTTGCTCCAAGCCCTGCCCCAAGTCCTTGGTCTTGGACACTTCCAGGGATGGGGCAGCCACAGCTTCTCTGGGCACCCTGTGCCAGGGTCTCAGTGCCAGCGCCTGGCTCCAAGCAGACCCAAAAGAACTGTGTCCCTCAGAGCCAGAAGGTACAAAAACCTTTCCGCAGTGGTGTTTGGCAAGTGTAGGTTGGTCAGTGTGTGATGAGAGCACCCCTGCTGCCCCTGGCACCCCACTGTGGGCTGGGCGAGTCCCTGCCACAGTCACATCACAGAGAAGCTCCTACAGAACCAAAGAACCACAGGAGCATTGAGGCTGAAAGAGCCCTCCAAGACCCTCCAGTCCAACCATTAACTCAGCACCACACCAGCAACCCATGTCTCCAAGGGCCATATTCCACACACCTTTTGAACACTTCTGGGGATGGGGACTCCAACGCTGTCCTGGAACAAGCCTGTTCCAGTGTTTGGCAATCATTTCAGTGAAGAAACTTTCCCTAAAATCCAATCTAAACCTATAGAGGCCATTCCCTCTCCTGCTGTCCCTGTTCCCTGGAGCAGAGCCCGACTCCCTCCCAGATCCCCCCTCCTGCCAGGGAGTTGCAGAGCCAGAAGGTGCCCCCTGAGCCTCCTTTTCTCCAGGCTGAGCCCCCCCAACTCCCTCAGCTGCTCCAGTCCCTTCCCAGCTCCACTGGAGATGAAGTGAGGGGACTCTGATGACATCCAGGCTAGTGGGTCTTTTCCATTCAGGTGTCCTCATGTTCTGTCCTTCCCTCTGTGCCTTGAGCCAAAGGACCAAGGATGTGGCTGCAATGATGGTTAAAATCCCGGAAAAAGGGCGCAGAACAATATTAGTGGAGATAGATGGACAAAGTACCTTTATTTGGAAGTTTCCATTATCTCCACTAATATTGTTCTGAGCCTTTTTTCCAGGATTTTAGGCACCAGCAACAGGCCCACCCTGGGCACATCTCAGACTCATCCTCAATCCTCCCAGCCTTGGCACTGTCCAACTCTGCCTGCGGTGAGTGGGGAGCCCACCAGGTCCCCCTCTCCCCCTGTCACGTAGATGTGTTGGCTTTGGATGTCCCCAAATGTGTCAACATGGCAAAATCACCTTTTCCCTGTGGTTTGGGATGCAATTTGTGCATCCTGCTTGAGCTTCTGAATGTCTCTGGAGGTGCAGAAGAGGCTGCCCAAGGTCAGGACTGTCCCCTGGGCCAGGGACAATGCAGTGAGGAACATTATTAGCTCCTGCTCAGAGGGAGGGGTCCGAACACTCAGAAGATCAATTATTTTCTGACTCCTCCACAAAGGACCCCAGAGAGGAGGACAGAAAGACCGAGGTGTCAGAGCCAAGGAGAAGGGCGCAGAGGAGAAGAAGGGCATGAAAATACATGGTCTGCAGCCAAGTGAGTCTCTTGCTGGCTCGCTTGCTGCTGCCAGGGCTCTGGATGAGGGAAAAAGTCAGTCTCAGAAGAAGTTCACTGTGGTTCCTTGTGCATGAACTGCAGGAAAGGCTGTATCCATCCCAGGGCACCACGGCCTGAGATTCGAGAAGGAAACCCTAAAGGAATGCTGCTGGCCAGCAGTCCTGGAGCTCAGGCCATGCAGGTGTGGAGCAAAACACTCTGAGGGGCTCCAGAACCCCTGGACAGATCCCCACCACCCAGACCTGTCCCTGTGGTTGTCCTCTGAAGGCTGTTGAAGGGCTGGGTGATCCCCTGGTTGCTGGAGCCCAAAGGTAGGGGTGGGATATGAGGGTCAGGAGCAGGAGAGGAGCTGCAGGACAGCATGAACTGGGGGGTGAGGGAAGAACTGAGAGGGGTCCCTGCAGAGGACAGTGACCCAAGGGCTTCAGAGCTGCTTTGGAAACAAGCCCTGTGCCAGTGCTTTTCCCTCTCCATCATTCCTCCTGCTCACAGGAGAGCAGGGGGAGAGCTGGGAGTGTGCATCCGATCAATACCTGGGATTTGCCCAGAAAGAAGAGCAACAAACTGCACGTCCCTTGCCAGGGGAGCCCGGGTTTATTCTGGGGAAGCCACGAGTGGTGTCAGAGGGAAGCCTGGTGAATATGGATGTGCACAATTGCTACACACCCGCCTGCTTTTGCTTTGCTTCCTGCCCCACGTCCTGCTCTCTCCAGCACCCAGAGATGCTCTTCCCAAGAGAGACCCACCTGGACTGCAGAGTTGTGCCTCCTCTGCAGGGAGGGACAGCCCTTGCTGAAGAGAAATCCTGCACGCCTCATGTCACTGCGAGCTTTAAAACTCCAAAGGAAACCCTCCATCAGCACTGCCACAATTACCTTCCCATTTTCCCGCTTCACCTCATTAAAAGGAAAACGTTATAATTAAGGCACGGATGGGAGGAACAGATTAAGTGCATTGATGAATCGGCACTTAGACGAGCGGTTTAAAAATAATAAACCCTCCTCCAGAGCCATCCTGAAAGGGAGGGTTCCTTCCCTGGGGGTTCTGGCTCGGCTGGGACTGCTGGTTTTCCATCCCCACACTCAGCGGGGTTTGCTGTAGGAATGGGGCTTGTTTGGTGCTCCAGGGGGTGGTGATGCCCTCCCAGGATGGGCCTTTCTCCACGGTGAATCTTTTCCCTTCACCTCTAAGGAGGGGATTTTTGGTGTGCACGGGGTGTTTGAAATGGAATTGGACATCACCTCTTTTTATTCTTGTTTTTCGATCCCATTTCTCCCCTTCTGGCACACCTTTGTTACACTCTGTGGTTTTGTTCTGACAATTACAAAAGCCCTTCAGGTCCGTATTTCAGTGTCAGGTCAGGTCCCCACGGTGTGAAGGGAGTGGTGAGCAGGCAGGTGAGCAGGTGAGGGGCAGTTCCCAATCCCAGCCCCAAATCCCTGGTCCCTTTGGGATGTCCGTGGGCCCTGGAGTCACCCTGGGCAGCACCTTCAGGGAACTCCCTCCAAGCAAAAGCTGCTTCAAAGGTGGAATAACAGTGTTCGTAACCCACACATAGCCATTGTAAATGTATTTTCATCGCATTCCAAATGTATTTTCATCCTATTTCTAAGCTTTTTCCTCTTCCCTCATGGCCTTGAGCTGAGATTTTGGGCCTGCCCTGCCCACGTTTGCTCCACAGCCAGTAAGTCCCAGCCCTCCTGTAATGAAAACGTCACTAATGATAAATATTTAAAGGGATGTGATGCTTATTTTTATATTTACTGCCCTGACCTTTATATATTTGGATTTTATTTTATGTTTTATGTGGCTTCCCTTTGCCTTTTCACAGCCACGCAGTGCCAAGGAGGAATAAGCCCCATAACAGCTCCAAGATTGTTGTTGCATAATAATCACACACACAGTGCATACAATTACAGAACTTTAATGCCTGGTATAATTACTGGCTGCAGTTTGCATTAATGCCAGGGGTGATGTAGTGGAGCAAGTCATTCAGACAACAAGAAATCCACATCCCAAGGGGACTTCTGAGGGAAAAATCATTGTCTGCACTCCTGTGGTTAATTTATTGTGCCTTGTGTCGAGAGGCTGAGACTCAGAAAATCCCAGGATATGCTGAGCTGGGAGGGACCCCCAAGGATCAGCCAGTCCAACCCTCAGCCCTGCACAGGACCAGCCCCAAGAGTCCCCCCCTGTGCCCCAGAGCATCATCCCAACGCTCCTGGAGCTCTGGCAGCCTTGGGGCTGTGCCCACTGCCCTGGGCAGCCTGGGCAGTGCCCACCACCCTCTGGGGGAAGGACCTTTGGCTGAGATCCCACCTGAGCCTGCCTTGACACAACTCCAGCCATTGCCTGGGTGCTGTCCCTGGTCCCCCCAGAGCAGAGATCAGTGCCTGCCCCTCCTCTGCCCCTCCCGAGGGAGCTGGACCTGCACTGAGGTGTCCCCTTGGTCTCCTTTTCTCCAGCTGGACACCCCAAGTGCCCTCAGTGTCCTCACACACTCCAGGCCCTTCCCCATCCCCGTGTCCCTCCATTGGACACTCTCCAATGGCTCAATCCCTTCCATTGTGTCCCCCCAAAGTGCCCCAATGTCCCAGGTGAGGCCACCCCAGTGCAGAGCAGAGCAGGACAATGCCCTCCTGATGTCCCTCAGGACAGGGATGTCCCTCCTGGCTCCAGGGCACTGGGACCTGCTGGGGAGCACTGGGAACTCATCCTGCTGCAGAGGGACCTGTGCCATGGGCTTGTCCTTGTCCAGGGTGGCCAACCCTCACTCCGAGCCCTCCAGGAGCAGGGTCAGGGTTTAAGGATGTTGGGCATGTCCACGTGGACACGGCTGCCAACAAACCGGGCATTTCCCGGGGAACTTCTCCAGGTGTTGGCATCTGGCAGCCTTGGCAGAGCCCCACATCCCTTTTCCCTTCAAGGAACGAGGGGGAAAAATGAAAGAAGGAGTTAATAGGCTTGATTGGACTTTGCTGAAAAAGTTTAAAAGGAGAGGAAAAGAAAGTGCTGAGGCAGCTCCTTTCCATGGCTTTGAACTTTAGGCTTTGAAAAGAGCTGGGGAAAATCTTAAGGAATTAACGAGGACTACAGGGAAATTATTCAGGGGGAACTTTCATTGCTCTCAGCTTGGAAAGAAATAACCTCTCTCATATATATATAATATATATGTGTGTATATATATATGTAATATTTGCATGCATGTGCCTGTGAGAGTGTGACCCCTTCACCCAGCCATTCATCTTCATCTTTAATTTTATTTTATGATGCAGAAATTATTTGATTTGTTGACACAGTGGCTGGGAAGGGCAAGAGCTTCCTCTCTCCCACTTTAGGAGCTGTGGAAAAGGCTGAGGCAGCTCAGCAAAGACCTGGGGCAGCCACCACCCTGGCAATGTTGGCTGAATCTCTGCCTTGATCAGAACAATTCTCTTTCCAGGAAATATCAACCTTTTTTGTTTTGTGTCAAAAAAAGCGCCTCAAGATAAATATTCTTGGATGAAAACCTATAAAAAGCACAGACTGACAAACTATTTTTTTTTTAGGCACTTCTTTTTCTCCCAAAAAGAATATATCTGTCAGGAGAAACAGATGTTCTCTGTGAAAAATCCTCTTTAATTACAGCTCTGTCAAAAACCTGGAGACAGATTTCTCTTCCTCCCCCCGCCCCCCCAAGCCCATTAAAATGTGCATGAATGGCCAAAGTTTGCAGATTTCTCTTCCTCCCCCCGCCCCCCCAAGCCCATTAAAATGTGCATGAATGGCCAAAGTTTGCAGATTTCTCTTCCTCCCCCCGCCCCCCCAAGCCCATTAAAATGTGCATGAATGGCCAAAGTTTGCAGATTTCTCTTCCTCCCCCCGCCCCCCCAAGCCCATTAAAATGTGCATGAATGGCCAAAGTTTGAAAGCCACGGCTCCTATTGTAATATAATATTTAAATAAAACATTTCCCTATAAAGCAGGCTGAGTACCAGCAAAGCCACAAGTCGAAACTCCTGGACAAATTCAGGTTGCTTTAGGTTTGCTTTTATAAACTGAGGTGTGAAGCTTAAACTTGAGCTTTCTCCGGTGGTCTGGGATGATTTTGGGGTCACTGAACAACCCAGATTTCTTCCTTCAGGTGAGATGAAATCCCTTGTCCAGAGTTTAGGACTTCTGCAAATCAGGCCAAATATTTGCATAATAAAATAAGAGTTTGAAGGTCTGGCGTTTCTTCAAACCTGGCGCTGTTTCTTCAGTAATTCCCACTGTGTGCCCAGTAAATATTTTCTTTAGTAAATACATTAAAGCTCTAACTAGAAACCTTCTCTTTCCCGGGGCTTGTCCGCTCTCCAGAAGCTTTCAGACGATGGCAATGTGACATAAATGTTAAAAGAGGTTTCTCCAGCACAGCATTTCCCCGAGGCTGACACACCATGTGTTATTCCTGGGGAATAAAGTTCTGCTGGAGATAGTGGCAGGAATGCAAGGTTGATATTTCTTTATTTATTGGTTACAGTAATTGGCTAGAACATGGCTGAGTAGTTGGAGGAAAATAATCAATAGTTCTTGTCCGCTAATGAATGATTTTCCAGCAGTCGCTGGTGTAAATAGGTTTCATTAAAAAAGCAAATCCTCCCAAACAAGAAAATTAACGAGGGCTTATGAAACCTATGAAATTGCACAGGTCTGAATAGCTGACAGAGATGACAAATATCTGCTATTGTTGGGTTTGGTAAGCAGGTTTTCTTTTCAATTTTCACTCTTGTCGCTTAAATAATAACAATAATTAGCAAATCCATTCTTCCTTTCCCAGAAATCTTCAAGTGCAAAATGTGTCTGCCCCAACTCAGGGCAACATCCCCTTCCCTGGGCTCCAGTCCTGCCAAATCAATGCCTTGTAACCACATTAATAAACTGGGAATTTTAGGAGTCGAGCCTTCAGACTCCCCGTTTTCACATGAAGGGATTGGGCACGATGCAGTCACTGCTTTTCTTGGCTTCTGGGAATGAAGTGATGTGAAACCAGCCTTCCACTGAGGGCTTTCATCCCAGCAAGTGGCTGAGGAGGACAGAAGAAAAAATGTGGGACTTGGCACCAGCGCTGCTGGAGGAATCTGGGGTCAAAAAGAGTGAGATAAAAGAGATTGGACTGCTTGGTGTTGCTAATTTTGATATTTCTCTCAAACACTCAGCTCCATTCCTTCCATCTGAAGAAGGAAACGCAAAAAGTTATTTGTTTTGGCCAGCCTGGAGCATGACTCCTTTTGCCCCAGAGGAAAGTGAAACTCTTCATCCGCAGCTCCAAAAACCAAAACCCCAAAGCCACTTGGTGAAAAGTTTCCCGACACGCTTTCTCAGCTTCTCAGTTACTGCAGGAAGAGTCAGGAGGCCTTTGGGAGCACGCGGATATTTTTGCAAGTGGCAAAACACATTTTAACTCTCAGTGGCAGAGAATACTTTAGTTCTGCTCCTTGCTCTCAGAGGAGACCCCCTCCTTCTCCTTCTCCTTCTCCTTCTCCTTCTCCTTCTCCTTCTCCTTCTCCTTCTCCTTCTCCTTCTCCTTCTCCTTCTCCTTCTCCTTCTCCTTCTCCTTCTCCTTCTCCTTCTCCTTCTCCTTCTCCTTCTCCTTCTCCTTCTCCTTCTCCTTCTCCTTCTCCTTCTCCTTCTCCTTCTCCTTCTCCTTCTCCTTCTCCTTCTCCTTCTCCTTCTCCTTCTCCTTCTCCTTCTCCTTCTCCTTCTCCTTCTCCTTCTCCTTCTCCTTCTCCTTCTCCTTCTCCTTCTCCTTCTCCTTCTCCTTCTCCTTCTCCTTCTCCTTCTCCTTCTCCTTCTCCTTCTCCTTCTCCTTCTCCTTCTCCTTCTCCTTCTCCTTCTCCTTCTCCTTCTCCTTCTCCTTCTCCTTCTCCTTCTCCTTCTCCTTCTCNCCTCTCCTCTCCTCTCCTCTCCTCTCCTCTCCTTCCCTTCCCAAACCTTCCCAAGCCCTCCCAAACCTTCCCTTCCCAAACCTTCCCAAACCTTCAAACCTTCCCAAACCTTCTCTTCCCTCTCCTCCTGGGGACAGGAGCAGCTTTGGGCACCGTGTCCGTGCCGGCAGCATCCACCAGACCCGGGATTTCCTTTGGAATTGCGCTGGTAATGTCCCTTTGAGGGAGCTGCTCCCATGTGTCACTATGGCGAGTCCTTTAGGCGTGTGGATGAAAAGAGAAAGCGTTTCATTCTCTCTTTGGAAGCCAGAGTTGCAGATCAAGGCCCTGCTCATTCCCCCAAAGACCACAAAGAGGGTTTTTCATGCGCGAATCGAGACTGTCCCCTGTGGAAACCAGAACAGTTCTCTGTGCTTTCATCTCGAGGGCGGCAGGAGAGGTTCTTCTCCTAAAGCTGGATAAATCCAGGCTGGTAGTGCCGCTCCTTCCCACTCCCCTTAGTTATTGCTTTTTGTTTCCTGGAGGGTGAGGAACCAGCAAACGCTTCTGCCTCCCATCTTTGCCCTTGTTTCTTTGTACGAACCGACTGAACTTGCTGCTGGTGACCGGAGTGGCTTTGGCTCTTGGGATGTCCCTCTTCATGGGTCATCAGCTGGATGCAAATGCCCAGGCAGGTGGCCCAGGAAAGGTTAAATAACGTCTGAAAAATTCAGAGCAGAACACACAGCCTGGGTGGAGATGGAGACCCTTCTGTCAGGAAGGTGGTGGCCCAGTACCCCCCATCAGGTGAGAGGGGTTTGCTTCAGCAGAGGTTTTAGGGGTGTCTTCTCCTTCAGCCTTCTGCCTCACATCACTTGTCTCCTGTTCCTGTGGGCTGATTTGGGGGAGATATTGACCTCTCCATCTTGTCTTGGCTGCATGGAATGCGGTCACAGGATGCCCATGGAATTACAGATGTGCTGCTTGGGGACACGGCGGGTTAGTGACGGGTTAGTTGTTGGAATCAATGATCTCAGAGGACTTTCCCAACCTTAACGACTCAATGAAAGCTGAGACGACCCCTCCCCCGTGGCCACTCAAATGGCCCAGAGCTCATGGGCAGCCAGGCAGAGCTCTTGGGTTGTGTTTGGGAACCCAAGAGGTTTGGGTGAATCCCTGTTGTTCCGGGTCAACTCCGCCAGGAGATTCCTCTGCCATCAGCCATCCCAGCACTGGGACCTTCCAGCATTGCACAGGAAGTCTTGTTCCAGGCCTGGGGAATTTGGGAAGGTGCAAGCCAAAGCTGGATGACTATTCTGGCCATCAGAGCAGCTTGTTTTCATCACAGGAACCCCATTACCTCGAAACGCAGCCAAGGATCGCAACCAGAACTGCAGGCACGGCCTGAGCACAAGGAATGTGCTTGCTCTTGGCTCTCCTGCCGGAAGCCACTTCCCAACCCCTTCCCCTCGCCCTCTCCAGAGAACCATGAAACATTTACAACAGAAAAATGTCATTTAGGTGACCTCAGCCAGAGCCCCACAGACTTGACTGTGTATCTTGACCTTGGTTTCACCATCATGGACAGCCTTGGTTACTATCCTACTGCCCCTGTCCTTGTTCCTGTCCCTGTTGCCATCCCCATCCCTGTTGCTGTCCCTGTCCCACTTTCCTCACTGGGCATGGATGCCATGGGACCAGACCATTCCTGCTGCCTGGCTCCAGTATCTCCACAGGGAATGGGATTCCAGAGCTGCTCTGCCCTGCCTTGTCCGTGATCCTGCAGCCCTAAATCCTGGGCCTCCGTCACCACCAGTGATGGAGCCTGTCTGGCATAATTGATTCCTTGGGAGCCCCTGCAGTCTCAGCAGAGATGATGACATCTTTCCCTCTGGAGAACACCCTGCAGTGTCCATAACCCCCCAGCACTGGTTTCCACCCCACACCCCACCCTGGGCTCCTGGCCTGTGACACCCTCATCCCTCTCCCAGCCCTTGATCCCGACACCAGTTCTGTTTGCTGTGCTGCTGCTGAACAAACGGAGGGATGGATCGAATTCTGGAGCCTCAGCAGTCTGTTCACACCCTTTCCAACAGGGAAGCATCCCAAATTTGGACCACACTCTCAGGCACATGGGATGGTCCTGTGCACGGCTCAGGGTTGGACTCGCTGATCCTTGTGGCTCCCTCCCAACTCGGAGCATCCTGAGATCCTGCAGGGCTTTGCCTTCTGGGACCCGGAGAGCTGCTCAGAGCAGCTGTGGGATGGGTGAGTTTTCCTTGGGAGAATCCCCCTCCAAAGCATCCCCTGCTCTCCCCCCCAGCCCCTCTCCTCGCTCCCGAGCCGAGTGTGACGTGAGTGTTATTGTTTGTCACCAGAAGCACTTGAAAAAAATTACCCAAATCCATCAAAGTAATGAATCTTCTCAGCAGGGGCAAACAGACAGAGACAGACAGGCACTCACCCGAGACCAGGCAGCTTTAAAAATTAATACTAAATAAATAGCTGGCCTTTCGCTCTCGTTGCGGGGGTGGCTGCCTGGGTCGGGTGAGGGGACCTGCAGCTGATGGCTTTCCACAGGAGGCTGACCCTGGGGTGGGGATGTGTCCTCCTCCAAGTCCCCATTGCCCTCCTGGTGTCCCACAAATGCTGGAGCAGCACGCTGGGTGATGCTGCCTTACGCTGCCGACTGCACACAAGGGAACAGCTGGATTTTTGGGGGTGCCAAAGCCTCATTACCTTCCTTCAGCCTTGGCCAGCTCCCTCCAGCCCTCAGGGCTCTCCAGCCAGTTTTTCTGTGTCTGAGTAAGGTTTTAAACCCCGTAGGGGAGAGGCTGAGCTTGCTTTTAGGTCTGTGTGTGTCTCTTGTCACAGTGTGGAGTCCATAAATAATAAATAGTGGTGTTCCTGGCTCCTTCCTCCAAGCTTTCATTTTGTTACCCAGGAATAATCTATCTATCTATCTATCTATCTATCTATCTATCTATCTATCTATCTATCTATCTATCTATCTATCTATCTACCTCCCTCCCTCTGTGTCTATCTAGGTATCTACATGTATGCGTGTATATATATATATACGTATATAAACAGGCTTTTATACACCAGTTTGAGGGTTGGACTTGCTAATTTTGGAGGTTGTTTCCAACCTTAATGACTTTATAATATTTAGTGCACGTATTGCCATTAAATGGGCTCAGGGGGGCCAGGTCAGAGACCACTGTGTGCAGGATGGTTTTGGATCAGGTGCACTCTGAGCTCTCCCGTGCCATCTTGACACCCTCACAATTAAATCCAACCACCCTGCACTTGCTTTCTTCTTTGAAGCCCCAGCCCTTCAGTCCATTTTTGAAGTGGCAAACCACCTCTTCTTGCTCAAAACGGTCTTTTTTTCCCCCTCAAAAAAAAGCCTGGCATAGGGGAAAAAAAAAAATCAAGGATGTGGCATTTCCCTGCTGACCATGATCCTGCTCCTCCAAAGAGCCAGAAAAGGGAACGCAGTGGAAGGCAAATTGCTCTTGAGCACCAGAATGCCTCTGTTGTTCAAACCTCTCCCATCCTGAGGTTTTTTTGGGTTTTTTTTTGGTATTTATTAGTCTACAAAGCAGTGGCTGTGCTGGTACCTGCAGGGCCTGCCCTTGCCCCGTGGGAAGGCGTGGGGATGGAGAGTGGGAAGGAAGACGGATGGATCCTGAATTGGTTCTAATTTATGGGGCTCCGTGGCTCCCGCGCCGTCTGTCTCCGGGAAATGACACCACTACTTCAGGAGCAGAGATTAATCTGAGCAGGCAGGAGAAGGACAAAACAAATCATCTACTGCAGGAATCTCATTTGATGCCTGTTAGGAAGAGCCCTGGGATGAATGGCTTTTGGAAAGACTGCACCACAACACGGATTTTCCCCTGTTTTTCTGCTGTTTGAGGTCTCTGGGGTGTGTGGTGGAGGCAATCCTGGGGTGGCTATGGCAGTGCAGGAGTTGTTGCGCCCTGCAAGAGACCTGGGACCTGTGGGATGAGGAGGGGAGGGCTGAGGCTGGATGGAACTCAGGAGAGCACGGAGGGAGCTGGAATGCTGAGCTAAAGCCGCAGTGCTCCGTGTGCACAGGGAGGGTTGGGATCACCCCGAAGGCATCAACCCCCTCTTTATTAACCATGAGATCAGCTAAAGGTCAGGGAGAAGGGTCAGTTGTGATGGAGGTGCTGGCATGCCTCTGGAATGACAAAAAACTCTGGAGAAAACAGGTGCCCATCCTGAGCCATCGTGGCTGGGGGGCCAGGGGGTCACGGATGGACAGCCAGCCATTGGCTTTGGGAGTGCCTATCTTCTAGGGCCAGGCTGCCACCAGTTTCAGTGCCATGGTGCCACCTGAGAAGGCTCCTGCACACTCACGTTTGGGCTGGTGGGGCTCTGCAGCAGCACTGAGCCTTTCCCTGCTCACTGGGCATCATCCCCACAAACCACAGAGACACCCGCTCTTTATTAAAATAAAAAAGAGCACGAATCTTCTAAACTGGGAAGTCACTGGGGGTATGGCAGCCTGCAAACCTGGCTGGGGACCTGCAGCCAGCCCTGCACAGAGCCCACCCTTCCCCTTCCTCGTCCTTCCCCTGGAGCCCAGCAGGAGCCCAGCACTATTCCAGCTGGATCCCAGATTGATACAGCATCGATTTAATTGATTTTTTTTATTTTTTTTTAAGGTGTGGCCTCGGAATAGCTGAGTCTGAAAAGCTCAGCTGAGCATGTACTTCCACCAAATAATTTGTCAGGCCCACTGTAGCAACCTAATGACGGCTGTAATTTATGGCTGACAGACGGTATTTATCTCGGCAGCATCCTCTCCTTTTCTTTCCCTTCCTCTGTCTCGTTAGGAACGGCATCAATAATGTTTATTGTGGCTTTTAATTTTTTATCGTTGGTGTTCTTACCTGTGCTGCTGACGGCTGGCTGGAGATGAGGAAAGGCACCAGAGCAGGCAGAGGCTTTGAGACACGTTAAAGGGGAAATGAGGAATTTAGAGAACTCTTCCTGAGTGCTGCTGTGGAGAGCAGGGGAAAAGTGGGGTGTTCCTTCCCAAAACTCACCCTTTTATTCCCACCAGCTCTTCCCCAGGGCAGTGGGCACAGCCCCAAGGCTGCCAGAGCCCCAGGAGCGTTGGGATGATGCTCTGGGGCACAGGGGGTGACTCTTAGGGCTGGTCCTGTGCGGGGCTGAGGGTTGGACTGGCTGATCCTTGGGGGTCCCTCCCAGCTCAGCACATTATGTGATTCTGTTGGCCTGAGCAAGGATGCTCTGACCCCCAGCTCTCTCCAGGGCAAACCCAGCACCCACCCACGGGCTCACACCATGGAATTTCCTCCAAATTACCCCAAAATGGTGCTCTTGGTTCAACCCTCACACCAGGCAGCTCTTGTGTGTCCCACTCAGGCTCATCTCTGCTCAGGTCACAGACACACTGCCTTACCATTGACACCACCTCTGAGTAATTTACCTTTTTTTCCTTTATTTGACTGTTATTTACCTGGTTTTTCTGCCCCGTTTCCCTCGTTGGGGGAGCCCTGGGTTCCTCTCCTTGCTGGATGTTCGTGTTTCATAGAAGTGCCCTTTCACACCTGGTCGAAGGCAGGTCTGGGAGCTGGGGGGGGTTGTTGGCTGCCTCCACTGGAGTATCCAGGTGTTTGGACTGGCTGACAGGGAGATGCCCACGTGGACAGGGATTTATCTCGGGTAGGGTTTCACTGCCGAGCTCAAACCTCTCCCCTCACTGCCCACCCAGCACCGAGCAGCCCCTGGGTGCCCCAGCTCTGCCCCCACCCCACATGGCCATCTGCACCTACTCGTGTCCCTACAAATGTCCAGGATTCATCCCACCTCCAGTTTTCCTCTTTCTTCCCCCATTTTCTTTCCATGAACCCTTGAGGGGTTGCACTGAGGTTTGAAGCCCTTTAAACTGCCAGGACCAGGTTGGATGAGGCTCTGAGCAACCTGGTCCCAGTGGAAGGTGCCCTTTCCCAAGGAAAGACATAATCTTCAAGGTCCCTTCCAACCCAAACTGTTCCGGGATTCTATGACCAACATTTCCCAAAGGGATTTTTTTCCCCTCTCTCTCCAGACATGACTAATTACCACCCCAATGGTTGTTTTAGCATCATTCCAGGAGCCTCTCAGACTAGCTGGTCATTTACAGATTAGACAGACATTGCTTACATTGTTCATAACCGATTATGGGATTGACAGTTTGGCTTCCACCCAAAATTTGGAGTCCCAATTTAGCCTAATTGGAACTGAATAGCAGAGCAGGCTGGGGGAAGGGCAGAGTGACTGCTGACGGTTTAGTTAACGCTGATTTTATTGATCCCTGAAAAGCCCCTGATGTTGCAGGTTCCTCTTTACAGGGCAATAAAGTTTATAGCTTCACTTGTCCTGGGGGAGTAACATCTACATGTCTCCAACTGCTCTCGGTGATTTCAGAGGCCCTTGCCAGCCCCAATTTGCTGATGAATAATCAGAATCCAAGGAAAAAAAAAA
>VWZG01002627.1:305214-316682 GCA_013396735.1 Grallaria varia | reverse complement strand
AAAAAAAAAAGAAAAAGGCAAAATTGAGTTCTGGTCTTGGAATCAAAACAGCAGATTTGCAGTGATGACCAAATTAAAAAGCAACCCCTCCCAAGTGCAGGATTATTGTGTTAAAAGGATTTCAGTTATTCTTATTCCTATTCTATTCTATTCTATTCTATTCTATTCTATTCTATTCTATTCTATTCTATTCTATTCTATTCTATTCTATTCTATTCTATTCTATTTAATTCCATTCTGTTCCATTCCATTTCATTCCCGTCATTCGGTTTAATTCTTTTATTTCTTCTTTCTCATTTTGTCCCACAAAATCCTGCCATTTCTGATGCTCACCCTTAATATATCCATAGCCTTTCCTACGTTTATTCACCCAAGACCCATCTTATGTAGCCTGGGATCCCTTTCCAATATTGGCTACAATTGGTGCCTCTAAAAGCACCCCAAAAATCAAGATCTTAGTCCAAAAGAAACCATGGAAGGAGCAAGATAGATCCTGGATCCAGCACTAGTGATGGACCACTGACATTTCGGGCAGATCCATGGGTCCTGCTGCTAAAACCCCAGTGAAAGGCCCCTGCCCTGATCCACAGGAGGGGCTGCTGGAGCCGTGACAGGCTCAAGGTACAGCGAATGTTCCAGCAGGTCCCAGGCAGGCAGGGGGCTGGGGGTTTTTCCCTCCCGGCCCTTGGCTCCAACCCTCTGACCGCTGGATTATCCCCAACGCACTGCCAGAGCTCTGGCTCCTCGTCCTGTGGCTTTGAGCTCATTTGTCAAACCCGGAGATCTTTATGAAAGGCTGTTAGCAGAGCATTTACTTCCCATTTCTCATCCCGTGCTGTCATCACCTCCCAAGATTAATTAAGGAAAAAAGAAAAGACATCTTGTCGCACTTTTGTTTCCCCATTCCTTTTTTTTTTTCTTTTTACAGCCCCTTTCTCTCTGTTCATGTCCTGAATATTGCTGGGGAGCAAAACAAGCAAAACTTGATATTTTCCTCTTCCTTCTTGTGGCCACTATATTAATTTTCTTTGCCTCTCTGTGAGTGCAAGTGGTTGGGTGAGCTCTGTCCGGAGCATCAATTCTCTCGCGTGGCCTCAGCTGCTAAAGCTAAGCCAGGAAAGATCCCAGATCCATTGACTGATGATTGCTTTAAGTGCTCGTTGCAGACTCACAGCTCCAGTCCCAGGGTCGGTGTCCTGTCCCTGAATCACTCCCAGGGTCACAGGGTGCCATCGATCCTGGTCCCCACGGGATAACTGGCTGGTTTTGCTCAGACATCAGTTCATATCTGTGCTTCTTGGATCCTTTCTTTCCATCAGGAATCACAACCTCTGCTACCACAGGCTTTTCCATGGCCATCCCCATTTGCTCATTGGCTGTTTGTTCTGCTCTTGAGCCCACCTTGTGTGAGTGAATTATAGTTAAAACCAGAGCCCCCCTTGCCCTGCCACCCTCCCAGCCCTGCTTGGTGCCCACACTCCCCTTCTCCCACCCTGGGAATTCCTTCCCACCCCTTTATTCAGTGCCTGACTCCCATGCCATGCCATACAGGGCTTTAGTGTGCAGTTTAACTCTCCCCAGTCCGACCAGTTTGCCCAGTGGCTGGCTGTACCCCGGACACCCCCAGGGAACGGTGTGCTGGCAGGAGGAGGAGGAGATGCCGCCTCACGTGTGTGTGTCATCGCTGATCCATAAAACCCAGCGTGGAAAGCAGTGGGAATGTGGGAGCTCTGCCTGTCAGCCGGCGCTCGCCTCCCTGGGGACCCGCAATCTGCTCCTCCGTGCTGTCCCAAAACTCAGCCCTGACATTCTGCCTCGCAGATGTGAGTCAGCCGAGGAGGAGGAAAATCCAGCCGGCTCAGGCTCCCAAATGCTGCCCTCGCTGGGGTGGCAGACAGAGGGGGACACCCCCTTCTCCGTGTCACTGTGCCCAGGTCTGGCTCCCTGCGCCAAGGGCGCTGCAGGGAGAAGATGAAAACACTTTGTCCTTTCTCTTCGCTCTCCCAGCGACTCATCCCGAGCCCACTCAGCCTCTCCCTGCTTTTCCTGGGCTCCCCTGGTCTGCACTAGAGCTGGAGGGCTCTGCAGAGGGGTCTGGATAGACTGGAGAGATGGGCTGATTCCTATGGGATGAAGTTCACCAAGGCCAAGTGCCGGGTCCTGCTCTTTGGCCACAACAACCCCATGGAGCGCTACAGGCTGGGGACAGAGTGGCTGGAGAGCAGCCAGGCACAAAGGGACCTGGGGGCACTGAGGGACAGGAAGCTCAACATGAGCCAACAGTGTGCCCAGGTGGCCAAGAAGGCCAACGGGATCCTGGCCTGGATCAAGAACAGCGTGGCCAGCAGGAGCAGGGCAGTGATCCTTCCCCTGGACTCTGCCTTGGTGAGGCCACACCTGGAGTGTTGTGGTCAGTTCTGGGCCCCTCAGTTCAGGATGGACATTGAGGGGCTGGAGCGGGGCCAGAGAAGAGCAACAAGGCTGGGGAAGGGACTGGAGCACAAGTGCTATGGGGAGAGGCTGAGGGAGCTGGGGGGGTTCAGTCTGGAGAAGAGGAGGCTCAGAGGTGACCTCCTCACTCTCTACAACTCCCTGAAGGGAGGTTATAGCCAGGTGGGCTTGGTCTCTCCTCCCAGGCAGTCAGCAATAGGACAAGGGGGCACGGGCTTCAGCTCTGCCAGGGAAAATTTAGGTTGGATATTAGAAAAAACTTCTTTCCAGAGAGAGTAATCAGGCATTGGAATGGCCTGCCCAGTGAGGTGGGGGATTCACCGTCCCTGGAGGTTTTTAAACTGAGATTGGACGTGGCACTGAGTGCCATGATCTGGTAAAGGGACTGGAGTTGGACCAAGGGTTGGACTTGATGATCTCGGAGGTCTTTTCCAACCCAATCGATTCTATGATGATTCTTTGATTCTAAGTTCAGCCCCGTGCTTTGTGAAGCCATCCATCACCACCATCCCCGGGACCCCGAGCCACACACGGAATAGAGACGTGAAGCAGCCGATGCTCAGCTGGTGTAAATCAACACAGATCCCCCACCACGGCGGAGTTAAAGTTCCAACCAGCCCAGCCAGGGAGGGAACCCAAAAAGCTGCTCGTTGGAGCAAAAGAAATTCCGGCAGTAATTAGATCTGGAGCATGATTACCCAAAGGGAAACGAAAAACAAATGTGGGTGACAGATATTTCCAGGATAACTGCAGTTATTAATGCTTTTCTCTAGCAGTGACAGGCACGAGGGATTAGTACTGCCTGAAAAAGTCTGGTTTACTGTGGGAAAAAATGAGGGCTGGAAATGAAGCAAGTAGAAGGCCATATGCTGCTCGGTGTGCTGTGGGGTCCTGGGAGGGTAGACTTAGCCAAAACAACAAAAGGCAAAGATGTGAGGCATATGTGAGAAGAAACACGAACCTGTTGCTTCTAAGTTTCCAGTGCAAAAAGGAAAAAAAATAAAATAAAAATAAAAATGAACCTGATATTCTCTGTTGCACAAACTCACCCGGAATTAGTGACCCTGGGTGTGCAGCAGAGCTGGGGCTGGGGGCTGGTTGCAATTAAAGCCTCCCCTTCCTGCTGCCTTGGGTTGGGTAATTCGGGTGGGAGTGTGAAGGTCCAGCCCTCCCGCTGTCGTGAATGAGTGATTTGGGGTCACTCAAAGAATCGCCATCAAAGGCTTCAACAAAAAATACTTTTAATAGGAATTTATAAAAATGCAACCTAATGAAGTTCAGTGGCAAGGTTCGCTCATTACTTGCTACGTGTATACGAGGAAACTTGACACAGAATTGAGATAAAATGCTTTACACCGACTCTGAGGATGCAAAAGAGTGAGGGAGACCCTCCCACTGAGTCACGGGGTTAGGAGTGTAACCCCTTGCTTTCTAAACTCCTGATGGAGCTCAGATGTGGCCAAGTCCAACCTTAATCTCGCTCTTGGATGGCAGTTTGTGCCCAAAGAATGAATTACCTGGATTTCAGTCGTATTCATTCCCCATGAGCAGCTCTCCGAGGATCTATCACGAGTAAGGGGTCTTGGGTAAGGAAGGATCCCAGTCCCAGGTAAGGAATCTCAAACCTTGAGGGTTCTCCCAGCTCTAGGGGAGAGTCCCTGGAGTGCAGCCCAGCTGCAATTTAGACAGAGATTTCATTAGGCCCATCCAAAGATCTCTCATTAGGAGAAAAGTCTCTCAAGCCTCAAGGAGCAACTTTGAGAGGTGTCCCAGGGCGAGGGGAGATCACCTGCCATGCAGAGCTCACAAAGGCTCACCCTGACTGTCCAAATTATGGGATCAAGTGGTCGGCTCATACTGGATCCAGTGGGAATGCCTGTGATTGACTTGTGCCTTGACCCCTGGTGCCCACAGCTCTTTGTTCCTTGACAAACGAGTCTTGGAAAAGCCACTGCTATTCATGTGTCAGTCACACGGTTGGTGCTCCCTGGGTCACTCTGTCCCTCTGTGGGTCTCCTGGAGGAGTTCTTGGCCCCATCACAGCTCAGAACCCCCTTTGGAGCCCGTCCCAAAGTACTGCTGGTCGGGTTAAGGGGTTTTTTGAGTCACACCCTCCCATACCCCGGAGGTGCCTCCGTGCAGACCCTCCTGGCTGCAGATCTGCTCCTTCTCAGCAAAGGGTGCCATGGAAAAGCAGGAGCTGGTCTCTGTGTCCTCCTGCACAGCTTGGACAACCTCCAAGAGTGACTCCGCATGGCTGGGAGTGGTGTGTGGGCCAGGAAGGGCTTGGAAGGACCATGGGCTGAGCCACCCTACGGTTTGCTTTTGGGTGGGCGCACCTCTGAACATCTCTGTCTGCTCTGAGAGCATCGCTCAGCACATCTGGATAGCCCAACCCAGATGTGCTCCCTCAAACCCATCAAACCCTGCTTTTAACACCGAATTTGCAAGCAAGCAGGGCTCAAAAAACAACATTTAGAATGAGAGCAAGGACATATTTTTTGCTCTTCGATATAAGGGGTGCTGACATTTAGGGAGTAATGAGATTGATTTGCAACACGGTTGTTTGTCAAGAAGCACAGAAGAGTTTGTTTTCTGGACTTTGCCCCTGTCCGTGCTCCCCATGGGTGTTGGAAACAGCCCGGAAAACTCCACCCAGGGCACGGTCCCATCCAGATGCTCCAGGGAGAGCTCCAGACCTTCCTAGCAGGGAGCTGAGTGATGTCCTGGCCACATTTAGAGCTGAAATTTTACCTAAAAATCGGGCATTTAATAGACCCTCCGAGACACATGGCACCTGCAGGGCTCTCAACCACGACCAGGCTCCTTGCCTGCTGCAAAACCACTTATATATTCATTTTTTTCCTGTGGATTTGGTACACCCAGGCAGGTCCCAGGCGGGGGCTTTGCTGAGACGGGTCCAGCTCGTGTTTAAAGCCGAGAGAAAGGCGGTTCGCGCAGCTCCATCCCTCCCACGGGAAGGTGTAAAGCATCCCCCCGGGGCCACCCATTGCCTCGCTGATGAGGTGACAAGAAGGTGTGAGAAGCTCCCGGGGAGGTGGGAATTGTCACAGCCCAGGGCAGCGCCAGCATTTCCAAGGTGGCCAGACACAGGGAAAGGTAGAAATAAGAGGGAGGAAACACCCCACTGCGCTCTGCAGGTGCCACCTTGAGCTGGATACCTGTTCTTTTGGGTATTCCTGACCGGATTAGTTTGTCCCCTCCTTGGGTTCCTCCTTGTCCCAGTAACCACCATCCCCACCTGCCACAGCGCCTCATTCCACAGGAGGTCTGCTGGATTCCAGCTTTAGGGGCATTTGAGGAAGGGCTGGCTTTTTTTCCCCGACAAATTCACAGTCTGACACAAATTGCCTGTCACTGCTGCTGCTCTGGTTCTCCACAGGATGCCTGGCCTGGAAATACGGGAAGGGAAGAAGAACCAGCAGTTTCCCACCTGGCAGCTGGGTCAGCTTGCACAGGATCTCATGGATGAGACAGTGGGTTATAAGAGTGACACTTCCCTCCCCTCTGTACATCCAATGGGCCTTGAAACATCCCTCCAGGTGTCTGGAAGATGCCAAAGGCTGAGCTGAAGGAAAAGCAGAGCCATCTCCTCCAAGAGAGATGCATTCAGGAGAAGCCAAAGGTCTCAGAAGCAATAACTAGAAATTCACATAAACACCAAAATCACAATGCTGGGAAGGACAGCAAGAAACGCTCCCTCTTCCCATGTTTGAGAATCACTGGGAAAATCTTCCCTTGGTTGTTTTCTAGCAGAGCTATTCCATTAAAGTTGTGGATCCTTCTCTGCCCCTACTTTGGAAAACTGTGCCTTTTCTGTTTGACCTGAAATCTGGGTGTCTTTCACCAGGCCCCAACCAAACACAGAGGATGCTGAGTGCAAACTGCTGCAGCTCTGCCCTGGTGTGGCTCTTNGATACCAGGCAAATACAGGGAAAGAGGGGTAACTCAAATGGTACTATATAGGTGCTATATATACACCCAAGGAAGACAGATAAGGCACTGCATTACCCAAACAGTGAAGTGACCAGCCCCGAGCTGGGATCCTTCTCCACACCACCTGCCCGAGGAGAGACTGACCCGGCTGGAGAAGAGACTGCACCAAAGAGACTGACCCAAGGAAGCATCCGAAGACAGTGTGACCCAGAACTCCCTCCCTCACTCTTATATCCCACGGGATGTGAGATAGTTGGGAATACCTCTGATTTGTCAATGTATGTCACCTGACTTGTTTCCCAGGAAGGCCTAAAAAAACAACAAACCCAGCCAAAGCCTAAAATTTAAAACTACCACACTCTTCTTTGCTAAACCCAGAAAATTTCCTCCAAATTTCTCTCCCCATTCCCATCGCTCCATACACCAACAGAGGAAACCCAGCTGGAAAGGTGCATCCCAGGTAGGAGTTCCTGACCCTCTTCCCATGGGGAAGTCGGATGTTTATTTAAAGATGGGACTGAATCACACGCCAGACCCGGGGAAATGTCAAAATATACCACAAGTAGGAAGAAGAAGGAATACAGTTGTCTCTATACCCTGCAAATGAATAACTTATAGCCTGGGAGAAGCAAACGGCGTAACGAGCGAGCGGAAGGCGAGCTCAGCTCCACTGGTGTTTACAGAGGGGAATAGCTCCTCCAGCCTCGGCCAAAACCTCTTCCAGCAGTGTAAACTGAGAGCTGCTGGGGCAGGGAGCAAAGGAAAACATCGGAGACTGATCGGAAAACATGAGGAGGGAGAAGGAGAACTGGGCAGATGCACCTCGCCCTGGATGGGGTCATGGGGAAACGGAGAGTCCGGACTCAGAGGAGGCACCGGTGCTGCTGGGACCCCGTCCTCTGGGATACAGAGGAACCACGACTGCAAATTGGGGCTTAAACCCCTCCAAACCTCAGGCTTGAGTGGCTAAAGCAAGAGGAATGACCATGGCAGGGGCTGATCTTTAAGGTCCCTTCCGACCCGACTCATCCCGTAGTTGGGTGCTGTGCACGATTTGGGGCAGAGCAGAGGAATGGGATGAGGTAAAGCCTTTTCATGCCTGCTTGACGCCATCCCAGAACTGCTTCCCACCAGAGATGCGTTTTGGGGAGGATGGCAGCCCCTGGGATTTGTTTTCAAATCACAACTGAAACGCAGAACTAAGTTTTGTTGCATTTAGACTCGCATAGTCCTGCCAAATCCCATGATAATGCCCTGATTTATTGGCTCTTCCCGAAACACAAATGTGAGATAACTTCAACAGGCAAAGCTGGCCTAGACTGCCACTTTTAAAAATACTTGAAAAGCCACTTAAATTAGGGGAAAAAAAAAATGCAGAAATTTTTTCTAAAAAGAGACAGAATAAATTTAGATATCAGCTTCAGAACTGGCTGCCTTCTGAGAATGTCTGAAACTAAATATAAATATATACAGATGATTTATTTTCCTCAATTCATTTTTTCTTTTTTTTTTTTTTCACTCTTCACACTGGGGTCTCCTCTAAGTTTACACTGAGCCCACGAGCCTGTGCCTGCTGCACATTTTTGCTGTTATTTTTGCCTAACTGACAGCCCTGGGCAGCGTCCAAGCACAACCACAACAAACCCTGGGAAGCCCAAAGCGAGCCGAGCACCGAGAAGCCTCGGAGCGGACTCGGAGCGATGCCATCACAATTCCCCATCACCTGCACGAGGTCCTCCAGCCACAAAGCCTCTGGGGGCTTCCTGGCTGGGTTCTGGCAGGAGCAAAGCCCTGGTACAGGTGTCTGTCTCTGCTGGAGGAGGGTTTTGGGGTGCGGAAGGCTGGAAAACTGGCTCCTTGCTGCCCACATCTGCCTCTGGCACGATGGCACCTGGCAGGTCTTGCAGAGCCAAACGTTGCTGCAGCTCCACAGTGTTGGGGAATTTCTTGCAGAAAATGGACATGTGAGCGACCCCAGAACTTTGGGTGCAGTTCTGCTGCAAGGCCTTTAAGACTGCAGTGAAAAGCTACTTTTAAGAAGCCTCTGTGGAGATCAACAGGGAGAAGAATGTAAACTTAGAGAAGCTGCAGCAGCAGATTGAAAAACAGCAGGCACAGAGAGAGATCACAAGGACTTTATTTGACACCAATAGAGTTGTGTGTTATTGGCATTAACCAGTGCCAGGGTGGTTTGCAGTGTGTGTGCAGTGTGTGAGCCATCTGGGTCATTTAAGGGGTGTTTTCACAACAATAAACGGCATTACCTTGACTATATTGGTCAGTTCGTGGTGTCCATGAGTATCCCTTGCATTACCACAGTCCCTGGGTGATGGGGGGAAATGTTTTGACCCGTTGACTTTGGTGATGTGGTTGACAGTGACAGCAGCAACACGGCCTTGGCCACGCTGGAAAGGTTTCCATTTCGGGCTCTCCAGCTGCTTGGCTTTGGGGAATATTTCAGCATCCATCCAAGCAGGATGGATAAAGGAAAAAAAAGGAGAAACCATGAGGAATTCATCCTTCTCTGTGGCATTAGCACAACCCCAGCCCTGTCCCTCTCCTCATCCGTGATGAAAAACGCCTCCCCAGCGCCAGCAGTTACCTGTTTGGCTGCACCTTTGGAATGCTGGCCCTTCCCAAACACTCTGCCCATGGCAGTGATGGATGAGCCCCCTCGCCACAGCATCTGCCACCCCAGACCCCCTCCCCGAGCCCCAACAACTGACACTCTCGTTCCTTCACCGTGGATCAAGGGAGAGCAGGGAAAAAAGTGGCAGTGACGAAAGGCACCTGGAAAAGCAGGAATTAGCCTACGGAAGAGTGGAGATGAATGGAAAGGCATGGGGTGGGGGGATAGGAGAAGAGGGAAAGATGGAAGGAGAGGGATGGCCTGTGCCCAGAGCCCTTTCTGCCCCTGGTGTTGTACCCCCATCACCAGGTCTGTCCCTTTGCCAGGCTGAGCACATTCCTGGGCTCTCCCTTGGAAATGGATCATATCCCAGCTGACAGGACACTCAGCACCCACCTGACCCACAAGGCAAAGCAGGGAACTGGTTCAATTATACAAAAAAACCAACCCAAAAGCAGATGATGCTGAGCAGTCAAAGAAAACTTCTCCTCTGGTGCCAAGGAGACCAAAGGGGAAGGTGTTTTGGAAAGTAAAGCACCTCTGGATTTCACAGGATGCAATGCAGTGTCTGAAGATGGGAAGTCTTTGGAAACCTCTCTCCATCCTTAAGGGAGATGTAAATGCCTGAGAAGTCACAGCTTTGCTGTTGGAATTTTTCCAGGCTTGTGGATCACTTCCACCCCCAGAGTGAGCCAAGAGGAACCCGGTTGTCAAACACCCTCAGTATTTTTCAGGTTTATCATGTCAAGACCTTCTTCTTGAGCAACTCTGCTTTCAAGCAGAATCCCTTTGGAGGGGAGCTGGTTATTTTCAGGAAAAACTCTGGAATAAATTTATAATGGGAGTAAACCCCTTTCACTTCACGGGTTTGATCCCAGGTTTGCCCTGAGCCAAAACCCTCTTCAGTCAGGATTTACAATGGGCAAATCTCCAACAGAGGAGAGGGTGGTGCTTCTAAAGATGCTCTGAGAACGCTCACGCCAGCAGAAAGGCTCCCACAAGAATTATTCCCTCACTCCAGCCATCCCAAAGCTGGGAGCCCGTCCTTGCCCCTCTGTCAGCTCAGCCCCCGAGACCCAACAAATCTCATTAACGGGCACCATCGGTTCAGCAAACACTTTGCAAGGGCCATAGCACGGAGAGGCCCTTTAAAATGAGAGATAAACCACCCTCTGTTCCAAGGCACCGGGGTTTTAAGGAAGATATAAACACCAACATGCCTCCTGGGAATGCTGGAGAGAGGCCAGGCCAGCATCGGTGTCCTGCTTGCCTGGCTCTGTTGGGACGAGGCCACGAACCAGCAGCAGTGAAAATGATTTATTAAGACTAGTGGAGGAAATAAAACAAAATGCTTTTACCAGCCCACAGGTAATGGCAGCATTAATGCAATAATAATACTTAGAAGAGGATGCCAGGCAGTGGAGTTCACCCTTTTTGGGATGGGAATACCTGGGTTTACTTTTCATCCCACCCATTTCCAAGAGGATTTGGCAATAAAATTATAGATAAAGGTTTCAAAGGCATATTTGGTCCCTGAGAAGTCAGGACAGGTGGTGGCTTAATGTCTTTTGTGGAGAAGAAATAGGGGTCACAATCACAATGTACTTTTTTTCTTAGAGAACGTTAATTAGGGATTAATGCACTTTTCATTCCAAAAAACCATTTTGGAAAAACATTTCTTCCTAAAGTTTCACAGATTCCAAGGATTTTGTCTAGAAAGGATGAGTGTCCTCTAATGGAAAGAAGTTGGAGACTGGGAGAAAATGGTGACAAGGAGGAAAGGACATTTCCCTGTCACCCTCTGGGTTTTGACTCCTCAGAATTTTTGCAGCCACCTTAACACTTGTAAGGTGAAATAATAATTTTAAAATAGAGCAAACATTCTTGCCCTCCCCCTTCCTCTTCCCCCAGCACTTTTCTCACACATTTTTCTCTAACAGAAAGAGCTGGATAATCTAACTTGACGTTTTGGGATATATTCCCTGCAGGAACTGCAGAAATGCCACCTGCTACCTGCGTGTTGGGTTTGATCACAAATCAACAGCACCCAGCACTTTACAGGATCTCCTGATATTTTAATGGCCAAGGAATGTCTGGCCATCAACAGCAGCAGAGCTGAAATCGCACGCTGAGGTTCTCCTGTAAATGCCAAACGTTACCTCGCTTGTTGTATCACTCTTAATTGCACCTCCTTAATTACAAGAAGTGAAACCATTAATTATATTCAGTGAAAAGAGCTACAAAAGCTTCCACTTCAGGCCTGGCTCTCTTGCAAGTTCAGAATGACCCTTGGGAGGGTAAGGGGGCCCTGGGACAGGCAGGAATGCTGGGATAGGCAGGAACATTGGGGCAGGCAGGAATGCTGGGACAGGCAGGAACGTTGGGACAGGCAGGAACATTGGGACAGGCAGGAACGTTGGGACAGGCAGGA
>VWZG01002627.1:274987-293105 GCA_013396735.1 Grallaria varia | reverse complement strand
GGGGGGGGGGGGAGGTTAAAAAACGTGCAAGGAAAGGAGCTGCAGAGGTTCCACTGCAGCAGATGAAGGAGGTCAACACAGAAACTCCTCCAGCACAGCTCAAAGCCCAGCCTAAAGGGAGCTGGTGGAGCAGTGGGTGGAGGACGGGTGGGTGGAGGTCCCCAGTGAGGGCAATTCCCCCCTGGCAGCTCCAGAGAGAGGGTGTTTGCCCCTTGAGGGATCTCTAAAACAACCTCAGGGGGGAGAGTTAAAGGATCTTTAAGCAGTTTGATATCAAAGTGTGAATAAAAGGAATGCTGAGGGAACATTTTCCTTTGCAGGACTGAAAAGATATTCGGGAGGATTTTGCCTTTTTCTTGGCAAATGGGGCTCTCCCCACCTCGGGTGCAGCCACGTTGTGTCTGGACACACTTGTATTGTCCATGGATAACTACAACACTTGGACCACATTATCCAGACTGTTACCCAGGGATAAAAGGAATTAAAGCTGGGCAACACAAGAAGCTTAAAACCAGGCCTGCCCTTGACTCACACAATATATTTCAACAGACCCATAAAAAGCTCAGGGAATTCAGTCAAGCATGAATAGTTACAAGCATAAAAGAATGGCGGTATTATATTTATTATTAAAGCCCTTTTAAAGCCCCCTTATTGCAGATGGATTCCGAGCCTCGAGGGAAAGTCAGGGACAGGATATTTAGCAAAAATGTTATTAAAAATAGAAATTGTTTCCTATGACTTAACCTTATAGCCCAGGGGGAAATCACTGAGGTGATGTTATTGGAGAGCACGCAGTTACGAGGCTGGGATTGTTATGGAAAGGTTTCTGGAAGAGCAGCAGTGTTCTTGCTTCCAGGGAAGCCAATTTACCTGTGCACTCCACCAACTGCCTGCAGCACCCTCAGCAGGGGGAGAAAGGCTTTTTCCTCGAGCCCATGTGCCTTTAGGCAACCTGTGGCTCCTGCTGCAGCTCTGGGAGATGCTCCCAAGGGTCCACATGATATGGTGGAACAAGCAGAGGGAACACAGGGGCTGTTGGATAGGTGGGAGTGTTCAAGGCCAGCTTGGACAGGGCTTGGAGCAATCTTGTCTATGGAAAGTGTCCCTGCCCATAGCAGGGGGTGGAATGAGATGAGCTTTAGAGTCCCTTCCAACCCAAACGGTTCTGGGATTCTATTTTATTAGTCTGTGATGACAATTCATGGCATCAACACCCAGCAGTGTCTCAGTTTATCACCATCACATGTCAAGTCCGCAGCTCCAAGATGTCCCCAGTACCTTACTTGATCTGGAGGGATTTGGGACTGGTGGCCAAACAGCAGCACCAGGGATGGACAGTGCCATGGTTTTCTTGGAGCTCCAGTTCCAGCCCAGCACTGGCAACAGATCTCTGCAGGACCTGCAAAGAGGTTCAGTTGTGACAAATTGGTGTTTTCGCACAGAAAAGCTCCTCTGCCCCACAGCCAAAGGGCTGCTTATCAAAGCAACATCAAAGGAGATCCCCCTGCAAAGCTGCCCTGGAGCATCCTGAGAAATACAGCTCCAGATGCCACGGAAATGCCAGGGGGACACCGGGTGGCTGGAGTGCCTCCTGCCTCCCGCCTGGGATGTGCATCAAGGAAGATGGGCAGATATCAAACGCTCAGCACAGGCACTTGTCCCTTCAACAGCTGACACTGGAGCAGCAAAACCAGTTTTTGATCACTTGAGCAAATAATGTCACTGCAATCATCGCCTGCCTTAAAAAACAAAAAGCAAAAAAAAAGAAAAAAAAAAAAAAGAGGGAAGGAGAATAAAAAAACGAGACTCAAAGGTCTCCACGCTTCAGAAAAGCTGGCTCTGAAGTTTTGTTGTAAACATCAGATCTCAGCAAATCCTGCAAACTCCCTCCCTCCCCCCCCCAACCTGAATTTGGACGTTTTCCTTTTACTTAATGATATTCCATCAATTACATAACTTCACGGATACTGGGGATCAGTAGTAGGGAGTTCAGCTTCATTATTAGTACAGTTATTGTCCTTTGGAGACTGAGCTAATGGCCATTTGTCTTCTTCAATTCAATTAACAACAATCCTCTCTGGACACCACGTAGGTTGCAGTTGGTGACATCCCCTCCTCCATCAGGACGTGACCCCCATCTCTGCAGAAACGTTTTGGCTCCTCTCTTGCCAGCTCCCCGCTATCCATTTTAGCAGCATGTCAGGAAATGGCCCACTAAATTATCAAAGAATTAAACTGGGCAGGGCTAGAGCCAAGAAAAATCCATTTATCGATGGCAGTTCCCCCTCTGAAGTGCTTGAGTAGGTTGACAAGACAGAAACATGCCTTTCCCAGCCAGCCAAGAAGACTCTTCCCAAGGAGGAAAAGGTCACATCTTCCAGCAAAGGAAGAAGCTGAAGGTTAGGGATGGACTGAGGGAAGAGTTTCAATATTTTTGAAGAAAATGGAGCTGCTCCAGAACATCAGTCGTGACTCTTCTGCACAGCTGTGGATCATGGAACTTGTATTTCCTCTTACCCCTGGCTTTGTTCAAGGAGCCTGAAGAAGGAGCTGTGAAAACCAAGCAGAGCCTTCGGTGACCTTGCTGTCTTTCAGCATGGCCATAATCCCCTCTTGTCTGCAGAGTGATGGCTGGTCTTTGTGTCCCAACCCCTTCCACATCCAGCTCTGTCAGGGCTTGCACCTTTTCCCAGATGTTTCCAGGGGTGGTGCTGGGGCTGCATTAGAGTGTTTGGGGCTCCCTTGGGGTCCGGGATGAGACTCTCCTGCTCCACGTGGTCACTGTGATGTGAGTCACTGACCTCACCCTGCTGGTGAAGAGGGAGGTGAGGTGACCCCGACACACTCCATGTGGTCAGGCCCTGGCACAGGCTCCCAGGACAGTGGAGGAATCACCATCCCTGGAAGTGTTCCAAAGCCCTGTAGATGGGATGCTTGGGGACATGGGTTAGTGGTGGGCTTGGCAGTGCTGGGCTCATGCTTGGACTTGATGATCTTAGAGGGCTTTTCCAATCTTAATGATCCCATGTAGCTCTCCCGCAGTCCTCAGGCTGGTGAGCAGAGGTTGGAGGCCACCCCGTGCCATAAATAAGATCCCCTCTGCTCCTGGCATGTGGTGATTTTAAAGGAAAGCATTAATTGCTGGCAAATGCCTCTGGTAACAATTCAACCTGACAAATGCTTTATTAGAACAACTGTTCCCCTGAGAAGGTGTGAGATTGGCTGGTAATTTATGGGTGCCGAGAGCACCCGGCTCTCTGGGAGGAGGCAGGAGAGCTGGGAGGCTCTCACCACCCAGAGCCTGCAAACCTTTCAGGGGAAGAGCTGCCAGTGCAGGCAGGACAGGTGGCTGTGAGCTGAGGAGATGTGTCCATGCGGATCTGGGTCTTTCCTTGGAATTCTGTCCATGCCACCAGGCAGGTGCCCACCCTGCTGGTCTGGCTGAAGCTCCCCAGTGATGACACCAGCAGCCCATGATCAGCCTCCTCAAAGCTCCTCCCCAAAGGATGCAGCAAAACCCAGAGTTTCTTTGTCAACACGTCCTTCTGCTTTAACAACAACCAAATCCATTGCCCCTGTCCCTGGAACAGGCACAGCCCTGAGCTGCTCCCTCTGGAACAGTGATGGGATCACTGAGACGGAACAAGATTTATCACTTTCTCCTGAAGAACGATTGCCTGCTTGGTGTCCTCAGTAAATAATGTTCTGCCAGCATCATCTGGGACATCATTAACCCCCGAGACAGTGACACCATTTAGCCTTCCACGGGCTCGCTCAGCTCCCCCTGAGCTGCCCGAGCTGTCTGGGTACTCAGCGAGTCCTTTCAGGGACAAGGTGGGGATGTGATGCCAAAATTCCCACAGGGAAAGAAGGAATTTGGCACCACGCGGGAGGTGACGTAGGAGCAGCCCTTGCAGCACAGCCTTTGTGGGGAACATACAGCAGGTCAGGGCTGGTTGGGCCATTTTGACATCAGCAAGGGTGGCACGACACAGATTCCAGCTGTTGGTCACACCAGGCTGTTTCCCGACTCTCATCCATAGCCATGGCCCCTCACAGGGCTGCAGACCAGCAGTGCACTTCTCATGTTGTGCCCGGGGTCTCCTCCCTTCCCAATCCACCTCAGTGATTTCTTTCAACCTGATCCCAAACGTGCCCAGTGCTCAAGACTTGGACTCATCTAGTCCTGCCTCCTCGCTCTGTTTAATAACTCCTGACTGCTCCTTCACTATGTCTGTGCCCGAAACGTTGGATTTATTAATGCATTTTTAATTAGCAAACTCATTCCACAGGGGAAGGTGTCTTGCATCTTAACGACCTTTGCTTTGAACCTTTGCCAGAGAGAGTTTTATGCCATAAACCTCTATCTCCAACCAAGTTTCCTGACCCTCCACTCCTAAGCTGAGCAGCCAGGGGAGGGAGGGAGGAGGGATTTGCTGGGTGGACGCAGTCACAGGCAGAGTCCCAAGGCAGAGGGAAGTTGTGACGGGTCACAGAGAACTTCCAAAGCCTCTGCACAGTTCAAGAAGTGCTGCAGGAAAGGCTTGTTGGAGCTCAGCAACAGGGTCTGGGAGGTCCCAGGAGACTGGGAGGTCTGAGCAGAGCTACGTGCCCAAAGTGTTGTGGGGACAGGCAGGGGACAGGAGCCAGTCCCCCTGCTCACCCCAGACCTCCTGTTCTCAGGGGCACAGTTACTGCTCATTGGGGCCTTGTTCAGGCTGCTTCATGACCCAGTTCCTCACCAGCCTCCCCTGGAGGTGCCTCTGTGCAAGCCCCACCTTTCCAAACCAGTTTGTGGCATTGGGGGCCAGCACAAACCCCTGTTTTTGTCGAGGAGTTGGTGACATTTTAATCAACTCTTCCGGATGGAGTTACACATTTAAAGGCCGTGCTGTTTCCTTCAGATCTCCCCAGGCATTTCATGGTTCCAACACGGTTTCGGTGTTTTCTGTACTCCTCCCGTTCCAGATTTCATTTCAAACCAGCCGTGACAATTGAGATGTTCCAAGCAGATCAGTGCTGCAGGTCCTCAGCTCCCCATCAGAATCCACTTCCCACCTCCTCAGTGCTGCAGGTCCTCAGCTCCCCATCAGAATCCACTTCCCACCTCCTCAGTGCTGCAGGTCCTCAGCTCCCCATCAGAATCCACTTCCCACCTCCTCAGTGCTGCAGGTCCTCAGCTCCCCATCAGAATCCATTTCCCACCTCCGGGAGAGCGAGGGTTGAAGCCCTTTCCTCCTCTCCCCTGCTTTGGGAAGGGCGTGGGGACTGTTCACGGCGTGGTGGTTTATTCCCCACGCGGCTCTGTGGATCCAACACCTTCCAAAGGCAGCACCAGCTGCTCCAGGGTTTTCTGGCTGCTGTGTCACACAAGTTGCTAGTGCTGCCATTTGTCTCCATCCTCCTCTGAAAGGCACATCCCAGGAGCACACAATTCCCGGCAGCAGCTCTTTCCCAGCTGCCCTGGAATGGAATGACATGATCTCCAGAGGAGCAGGACCCGCCATGGAAATCCCTTCTGAGAGGAGAGTGGCAGATGCTGAGCGTTCCTGCAGCTCCTGCACGGGCAGGAGGTATCTCAGCTCCACTGAGTCTCCCGATGAACATCCCACCCTCAGCTCCTCAGTGGCTCCATGCAGAGGCAGAAGCCCCCCAGAACTTGGCAGTGCTGTACCTGCTGTCCCAGAGACGTATGTGTGAGGCTCATTCCCACAGCAGGACGTGCGTTAATTCTTTCTGACTTCCCTCCCCTCCCCTCCACAGCCTGATCCTTCTCATCTGGGCAGCAGCAAATGGGAGCTCACCTGGCTACAGGTGGTCCCTCTGCCATGGACCCCCTGCCAGCCTCTTCTGCTGCTCAGGGATTCCTCCTTGTGCTGCAGGGATTGCCTCACTGCCTTCAGCTGGGCTTTGAGGCACTTGGGAAGCAGCAGCTTAAGTGATGTTGCGTGACTCGGTCCTCCCCCTCGGAGAAGTGTGAGCCTCCAACAAGGTCCCTCACTTGGTCCTGCAGCACTGCAGGTCCACTGCAGCAAAGGGCACCACAGAGTTAGAAGCCCAGTGAAGGGCTGGAGCTCTGTCAGGGCAGGCTCAGGTGGGATCTCAGCCAAAGGTTCTTCCCCCAGAGGGTGGTGGGCACTGCCCAGGCTGACAGAGCTCTAGGAGCATTTGGAAAACTCTCTCAGGGATGGGGTGGGATCACTGGGGTGTCCTGCACAGAGTCAATGATCCTTGTGGGTCTCTCCAGCTCAGGCTGTTCTGTGACTCTGTGAAAGAGACGGTTTCAGAGCCTTTCCCCTTCCTTCTTTCTCTGGGTGAGGTGGACCCATAACTTGACACAGCAAAATATCCTGGGATTTCACAATCCCTTCTCAGCTATGGAGACCTGTTATTGCCACATGTCCCCCTGCACCTGAGGCTCTGCAGGAACCAGCCAAATTCACCATCAGCACCCCTGAAAGTGGCCCCAAGGGCAGGGTCCCTGCAGAACACGGCCAGAGGATGCACCCCAAGCCCTGTGGGGCCAGGCCAGGGCTCAGGGACACCTTCCAGCCCTGGACAACCTCAGCAGCACATCCCGCAGAGGCAGCACTCGCAAGCCTCCGAGGAGGAGCTGGTCATTATGCCCCTTCACACAGCCCCTGCTCTCCTGCCGCCCCAGGAGCCAATATCCCGTGGTGTCTCTAATCCAATTTATCACTGGGCTGTTTCCCCCCTGTCAGCAGCTGCCCCTGTGCTCAGGTTACGGACGGATCGATCTGTGCCGAGGCCTCCGAGGTGCCACTTGCCAGGTCTCCGAGTTTCGATCCCCCTCCTGGCTCAGCGGGATGTGAGGAAGGGGAGGGAGAAGCCCAGAGGAACAGAGGGGCAGCTGAGCACCCTGCCAGGGGATGATGAAGGGCGGGATGAAGGGCTGGAAGGGCGGCAGGGACAGCGCCCATGGGCTCTGTGGCTGCTCAGCTTTGGTCCTGCAGCACTTCCCCACGTGGACTGAGCTGGATCTCTGCTCCAACAGCATCTTGAGTCAGGGCAGATGTGCCCCTCCACCCCAGCAAGCACCACCGCAGCCCCACAGTGACTCCAGCCTCAGCTGCTGTGTTCCCATTCCACATGCAATGGGGAGTGGAGGAAACAGAGACTGAGGTCTCCCCACTTCCCACTCCCCGGGGCCAGGCTCAGGGTGAAGGGTTTCGGTGAGATCAGGGCTCATTTTTGCTGCATCCTTATTTCACCCTGGGCAGGGGAAGGTGCCCAGTGAGACCCAGCGAGCTCCCCATCAGTCACCCCATGGAGAACCTGGCAGGGCGGGCCTGGGATTTAACCATCTGGATGAACAGCAAGAACAATTAGTACTTTTCTCTCTTCTCCTTGGAGAGAAGAGCATAGCAGCATGGCAGGCATTTCTGAGCAGGAAAATACCCGGGGGTCACACCCCGGCAGTTTTCACACTCAGGGTCCTTAATGGATTTCTTCCCACCCCACTCATCCTCCTGTAGGTCCAAGCTCTATTTTCCCAACCCGCTGGAGTGTTTGCTGGATTCTCTGTTAGGTACAAAACCTCTTAAGGAGTGAGACAAAGCTCCCAGAAGTGGTTTTAGGGCATCCAAGACACAGAGCTCTCCTCCTCCAAAGCACTCTCCTGACAAACACTCATTCCCCAGATACCCAAGTGCATTTTCAAACCAAAGCTGCAGCTAGCAGAGGTGACCTGGAGAGTAGATTGGCCTCACGACCCACTTTGCTGCTCCGCTTGGAGAAGACTTTCAACGAAAGCAAAAGGAAGTTTCTATCTGTTTTCCTGCTCCTGTGATGAAAGGGTCCTCAGTTTTGGGGAGATGTCTATGTGGAGGAGCAGAATCCCACACGGGTGGGAGAAATTTCCTCTTCCTTATCAAGGGGGAGCAAAAGAACCAACATTAGTAAGGTCTCCCAGGTTAGTATCCTTGTCTAAGGACAAAACACTCACCTCCCGATGAGAACAGCAACAGGAAAGAGTCAGTAAGGAGACAAAAGTTAAAGCACTATCATTGGTAAGATCGGGACAGACTTCATCAGCCCCGTGCTGGAACTTCCACCTCTCAGCAAAATCCAGGGAGATAAAGAGCTTTAGTTATGCACTGTCATGGTGTATTAAATAAAGGTGGCTGCCCTCGAGCCCTCATTCCTCGAGCCCTTCACCCTGCTCCCCTCGGGAGGGGTGGGGGAGCATCATTAGAATGGCACGCCAGCCTCGGCCCCGAAGGGTCACACTACCCAGAGCTGGTGAGCTCAGCAGAGTCTCAGCAAGTCTGCGGAGCTGCAGCAGAGTGACAGGGAAGGTCCTTGCCCTCTCCATTAGCTTTATTTTAATTTGGAGCCGCTCTGTTCATTACCTCCATTACGTCCAGTCCCAGTGGCTGGCACGGGGCTTGATAGCCCTGCTGATTGTGGGGAAGAGCCTCCTGCTCCGGTCCCTGGGTCCTGGCTCTGTGTGTGTGTCATGGAAGTGACACCCCAGAACTGGATTTTGCCCGTGCAAATCCCATGAGTGTGCCAGGACACAGCTCTGCTCCCCCACCACACCAAACCACGCTCATCTCTGCAGCAGGAGGTGGTGGTGGGGCTGGGAAGACTCTGGGACAGCCCACCCTGTTCCCATTCCCTTGCACAGAAATGTTTTAATCCGCTGAAGGATGGAGCCAAGGTGATGTGCACAGTCAGGAGTCGAGTCACTTTGCTTCCAGAGAAGATCCCAGGAGTCAGCTCAGCTTCTGGAAGCTCACAGAACCATGATATCAGCCTGAAGTAGCCCAAGGCCAGAGGTTTCAGGTGCTGGAAAGCAGTTGCTGGCTACAGGAATGAGCTAGAGAAGCTGGAGTGTTCCTGGCTGGCCAGGAGTCCCTTGGCTCTCAGCTCTCCCAGTAGCATATCTGCCCAGCTTTCCAATGCTTCTGGAAAACTTCAAAGGAGCTACTTGGATTGGGAGCAACATCTGCAGTGGGTGCCCCTGGATCCCTGGAAGTGTCCAAGGCCGGGTCGGATGGGGCTTGGAGCAACCTGGGCTGGTGGAAGGTGTCCCTGCCCATGGCAGGGGGTAAAATGGGATGAGTTTTAAGGTCCCTTCCAAAGCAAACCATTCCATGATTTTGTAATGCTCAGCCCCTACTGTAAAGTTGGGATTCTGACCCCAACACTCCCCACCAAAGGGATGCTTGGAGAGAGCTGGAAAGGGAGGGATTTTTCAGCAGCTTCTTCCTGTGCATTGAAGCACCTGCTCCCATCCCTCCATAGCCCTTCTCCCAGGAATACAGCCTGGGCAGGCAGTCCCTGGGCTGCTCAGCATCCCAAAGAAATCCCTGCAGCAC
This sequence comes from Grallaria varia, assembly GCA_013396735.1. Taxonomy (NCBI): domain Eukaryota; kingdom Metazoa; phylum Chordata; class Aves; order Passeriformes; family Formicariidae; genus Grallaria; species Grallaria varia. Next base: position 283,761 of record VWZG01002627.1, on the reverse strand, counting down.
GAGCCAAAGCAGGAGCTCCCCCTCGGCAGGTGCAGCACTCAGTCAGGTGCTTTGCTTGTCCGAGGGGTCATTTCCCACGTGGTTCAGTGCTGAAGCTGGAAATTCCTTTCAGAAAGGGGATTAAGGAGCCCTGCCTCCAGCTGGGAAGCGGCTGGAGAGCACAAATACAACCGCACTGCACAAACAAGGAGGGAGCTGGTGACAGAGCTGGACCTCGGCTGAAAGACAGGTTGATGTAAGAAAGATTTCCTGCTCTCCTTCAGTCTAAAGGAAGTGTTGAAATATAATCTTTCCTTGGGGAAAAAAACCCCACAAACAAACAAAACAAAAAACCAAAACCCTGCTGGTCTGCAGCTCCTGCCACTTGTAGTCCATATATTTACGAAGGTCCTTGAACACAGACAGAGCAATTTCCTGGGATGAGCACGGACGGAACCAGAGGAGCAGAAGGCACATTAACATGCCCCCCACATCAGCCAAAGGCCATTGCCTTGGATCTCCCCTCCTGCAGGGACCCAGAGGAGCCTCAGGAAGGCACGAGGATGGCGAGTCTGCAGTGCCCAGGCAAAGCAGCAGCCAGGGGAGAGTGAAGCAGGGAGCAGGGAGAGCCTGGACGAGGATCTTTGCTGCCAGTGTGGCTCAGCCATTGCCTGTCCACACAAGCCAAAGGTGGAGCTGATGAGCATCTTGTGAGCCAAGAAAACCCTGACTCACTGCAGCAAACCGTGAGCTCAGCTACCCTTCAGATCCCTTTCCTCGTGGGATGGCAGAGCCAGACATGGCTGGGAGGGGTCCCAGGGGACAGACCTGCAGGGGTGTGGAGCAGTGGTGCAGACCCCCATGGAGGATTGTCCCCCAACGCTCAGAAGAGTCGAAGTCCTAAACCCACTGGAGGGGAGAAGAAAGGCTCCTCATTGCAGAGGGAGTCTTTGCTCCGCATCAGCTCTGCTGAAAAATCCAGCTTTTCATTGGGACACAAACAGAGAAGAGCCTTTGCTAAATCCTACCCAAACCCCTCAGCCAAGCAGGAGAGACCACGGAGTGTTTAAAATGTACAGCTGGAGCCAAAATCAAAGGCAAGATGCTGAGCCCGAGGCTTCTGCCTTGTGCCAGTGCAGCTGCAGGACAGGGACACTCAGGTGACAACATGGGGTTCGTGCAGGGGGTTAACCCAGTGTCTTGGAGGTTTGGGACCTTCTGGTGGGACGTTCCAAGCAATCCCAGAATCCCACAACCAGCTGGTGCTGCAGGAGGGTCGGCAGTGAGGAGAGTCCTGGAAGCTCCTTGGGGAGGAGGCTCGGGAAGCTGTTCTGAGCAGAGCCAAAGAAGGGATTTTTAGATCAATGATTCTGTCTGCTGAGAACCAGCTTGACAAACCACTTGGTTTAGTAAAACCTGCAGTGACTTTTGGGGGGAAATCAGTTATACCGAAGCAGTTGACAATTAAAGAGCATTCTCAAGCAACTATTTTTCATCCAAATTACTTTTCAGACCCTCCATTCGGGCAATAAGATGTGTGTTCATCAATAAACCAAACCTACAGATTCCTTCCCCGTCCCACCAATACTGCAGTTTACGCATAATCCTCCCAGCCACGGAAGTGGAAAGCACTAAACCAGCTTCTGGAATGCCACAGATAACAAGGAAAATCCTAGGAGTCAGTGCTAACAGGATTGGAGCTGTTGGGTTTAATATGACTGTATTTATGTATTGTTAGTGCAATTTGGCGGAGCTGTTTCCTTGCTTGCAAAAGTCTGGGTTTAGCAAATATTGGCTGGTTAACTATGTTGTTACTTAGCAACCCTAATTGGATTTCAAACGGGAGATTTTGTTTTGGAAATATTACCTGTATCACTTAGCACTGCGAAATAAGTCCCTGCCTTCCTCTGCAGATAAACCCAATCAGCAGCGCTCGATTCACGGGGGCTTCGCCTTGTTTACAGCCTTGGAGGACAGGAGTGACACGTCCCCTACTCCCCCAGCCAAGACCTGCAATATTTGCCAGTCTCTGGGATTCCAAGAGCAGCCAAAGCTCCTGCTGTAGCCTCCAGCTCGAGTGGCCTCTGTGGCATCCCCCTGGTGTCCCTGTCCCCAGGCACCGTGGCAGTCATGGACTCACAGAATCCTTTAGGTTGGAAAAGTCCTCTAAGATCAAGTTCAGCACTGGCAAGGCCACCACTCATCCGTGTCCCCACATGCTACACCCACATGGGTTTTAAATCCCTCCGGGGATGGGGACTCCACCCCTGCCCTGGTCAGCTGTACCAGGGCTGGACAACAACAGAGAGATTTTTCCTGACATCCAGCCTAAACCTTCTCTGGCACAACTTGAGGCCTCTTGTGCTGTAGCTTGTCCCAGCTCAGGTGCTGGGCACCTCAGGGTTGGCCCCAGATGAGACTTAGAGTTGCTGGGCCACTGGCAGAGGGTGTGTGGGCAGAGATTCCAGCTGAGGATGGGCAGGGCAGTGAAGGTGCTGTACCTCAGTGCTTCTGCTGCTGGAGGCACCACCATGTTTCACGGACCTTGCAGGGTCTCGAAGATGGGGTGAAGTTTCTTTCCCCCAATCTCCCCCCACTCTGCTTCCTCCATGTCCTTCTGGAGGCATCATAGACAGTGCCACCACCGAGGGATGCCCAAAGGTGCAGCCCACAACTTGCTCGGGAGGGGCAGGCACTGATCTCTGCTCTGGGGGGACCAGGGACAGCACCCAGGGAATGGCTGGAGTTGTGTCAGGGCAGGCTCAGGTGGGATCTCAGCCAAAGGTCCTTCCCCCAGAGGGTGGTGGGCACTGCCCAGGTTGCCCAGGGCAGTGGGCACAGCCCCAAGGCTGCCAGAGCTCCAGGAGCGTTGGGATGATGCTCTGGGGCACAGGGGGGGACTCTTGGGGCTGGTCCTGTGCAGGGCTGAGGGTTGGACTGGCTGGTCCTTGTGGGGCCCTCCCAGCTCAGCATATCCTGGGATTCTGTGCTGCCCATCTTCCTGCAGCTCAGAACCTCCAAGACTGGGAACTGCCATGCAAGGCCAGTGAGAACTCCAGCAGAGCTTTCCACGTCTGCAGGGCTTTATTTCTGGGAGGCAGTCGATGTTCTGCCATTTAGTGCTACCGAATGGGTAAGCCAAGAATTAAGCCAAGCATTAAGCCAATTACAGCCTCCAAATCATCACACAGCAGCACCACATTCTGACTTCAGCCATGGGCCAGTGAGTGCAGGGACCGGTGGGGAATGAGCATTGATCGGTGCCCGCGGTCCTGCTCGAGAGTGGGGGGCACTCCTGCTCCTCCCACCTGCACTGGGAGCCACAGAAGAACTCCCAAGAGGCACAGAAGGGAGCTCAGTCCCCTGGGGATCAGGGATTTGGGGTTTATTCAGGGTGTGGGGTTTCTTACAAAGCCCTTTGTCTCCGCAGAGGTGCCAAACAGTTGCAGAGATGCTGCTGTCCTTGTGCAGCACAGAGGGAGGAGAGGCAATTACAGGGAAGGGCCAGCCTGCAAACCAGGCTTTTTATGCTCCGAAGATATCAATCTGTGTTCTCAGGAGGAATGAAGCAGTGATTTCCCCGGGGGCTTCAGGGTATGGGAGTGTGGGAGCGAGTGCGGTCCTCAGTCCCCATCATGGCCCTGACAGAGCTGGGTCATGCAAATACAGCCTGCTGAGGTCCAGGCACCTCCTTCCTCCCTCCAAACTGATAAAGGGATGCTGGGCCAAGACACAAACTCCATAATGTGGCCAGACTCAGTTGTAAGGTGATGGGTTTGGCCCTAAACCCAACTGGATTTTCTCAGTGGGGAAAAACTGGGGTGAGTTTTTCGGAGCAAAGTGTTTACCAGGTAAAGAAATGCCATCGGAGCCATGCTGAATCCAGGGAATCAGGGAGGTTGGAAATGCCCTCTAAGGCCATCAAGTCCAACCATTCCCCCAGCACTGTCAAGGCCACCACTGCCCCATGTCCCCAAGTGCCACATCCACATGGCTTTTGAATCCCCTCGGAAATGGTGATTCCACCACTGCCCTAAGCAACCTGTTCCAGTGCCTGACCACCTCTTCCACGACAAAATTTCCCCTAATATCCAACAAGGTTTATTTTCACAACGATTTGGAGGTTTCCAGTCCGATGCTAGGCCAAGTTTAGGTTGGCAGATCAAGCCTGGGAAATGAGATACAGACTTTCTAGACTCTGTCCCAACGGAGTATTCATTTCTCCTCATTTCATTTTCTCCTACAAATCCTTGAGACTAATCCAGGAGGTGGCGGGTTTTCCTTGGGATTACCTTTCCTTGGGTTTACCTTTGTAGCAAAAAAAGGAGTCTCCAGAAGCTTCAGGGAGAAAACTCAAAAGTAAGGGGAGATAAATGAAAGGAGAAACAAAATCATCTCCAGTGAGCCCTCTCATTTTGAGCCAGGTCAGGAAAATGCCATGGATACCTCCTTGGAGTTGGAAGCCGGTGACTGTGCCATGTGGAAAGGCTTTTTCCTTGGGGTGAGACCAGACCATGTGTTTAGAGGGGAAAAGCAATGTTACTCTGCTGAAAAATTTAAATGAAAGTAGATTTATTTTGTCTTTGTTCCAGATCTCAGGAGACGGTGTTGACTTACGTGTTGGAAACCCAATCCCTGCAAACAGCAGCTCGGAATCGTTGTACTGAACCTGCCACCTCCCCCCAAAGCCCTGGAGCAAACAAACCCCTCGTGGAGGCAGCTGATTTTCTCTTGCCTCAAAGCCCAGCTTGTTTGCCAGGTTCCAGATGCATTTTCCAGCGGGTGAGGGTTTTTTGTTGTTGCTGGGTGATTTTAGCAAACCACATGTTGAAGAAGAGCAGCTCGGGGAGTGAAAACATTTCTCTGATAAAGCTCAGCTTTCGACTGAAATTGTCATTTCAACGAGGATTAAGCTACAATTATCCGGCATCTCTTTTAACCGGGAATTAAAGAACGTGCTGAATAGAAATGTTGTTGTGCTCTGTTTGAACACCCACAGCCCAAAGAACATCCTTTATCTTGAAACATTAGTTTTACCTGATATTGGTACCTCCAAGCCTGTGCTGGTTGCAGCGGAGGCTTTTGATGGGTGTGATACCTGCCAGTCGATCTTCCCTTGCCAAGCCCTCCAGCCCACCTGGACAGAGACTATTTTAAGCTCTTTGAATGATTCTGTTTCAGAGGTTCATAGAATTATGGAGTGAATCATAACATCACAGAATGGATGGGTTGAAAAGGACCCTGAAGACCATCCCATCCCACCCCCTGCCATGGGCAGGGACACCTTCCACCAGCCCAGGTTGCTCCAAGCCCCGTCCAACCTGGCCTTGGACACTCCCAGGGATCCAGGGGCAGCCACAGCTTCTCTGGGGTTCAACCTGTGCCAGGGCCTGCCCACCCTCCCAGCCAGGAATTCCTTCCCAACATCCCATCTCATCCTGCTCTCTGGCAGTGGGAAGCCATTGCCCTTTGTCCCATCATTACAGCCCCTGGCAAAAATTCCTTCTCCAGCTTTCTTGTTTCTTCTTGAGAGTACCATGAAAATATCCAAACACAGCATTGATTGGAGTTCATTGAGAAGTGCAAAAATAATGATAATATCTGGGGAAAGATTCAAACCATTGCCAATCAGGTTTGGAAACGATGAGGCAAGAGGAATTCTGACTGGCCGGAGGAGAAACTTGTGGAATTGTACGGTAAAGAGTAGGTAAAAGTTTTGGTTGAACATCTGGTTGGATCACTGAGTGACTGGGGAGACAGGATGTGTTCAGATGTAGGAGAATGGTTAATATTATACTGGACTGAGTTAAGAGTGTTAATGCTTTTGTTACTTCCTGTCAAGCCTTTGGATGTATAAGATTAGTTGCATTCAAAATAAAAAAATGGGTATTTCTGTTCTTGGGAAGACAGGACTTGGATTTCCCTGAGCCTTGTGGGTGCCTTCCAACTCAGGTTAGCCTAGGATGTGAAAAATCACCTGTTAGGAGAAGGAGGGAGGCTCTGTGCACAAACTTGGCCTTTCCAGCCCCATCAGCATTCAGCTCAGCTTCCCAGTGACCCTGATCGGCAACAATTCCGCACATTCCCACAATTAAACAACAGCTGAACCCGTGTTAATAGCAATGGAACAATTATCCGAGACAGCCGTTCCCTGGACAAGCAAAGCTGTATCAGCAAGAGTCAGTCTTGGTGCAAATGAAGACAGTGCCTGGCAGAGGAGAGCGAGGGAAAGCTCCGGTGTGAGGGATAAAGAGTCTTCAGTTCACCAGAGGTGCCATAAAATCAGCACATGAGCAATGTATCCCATGGCAGCAGCAAATATCTACGGAAATGTGGCCACTTAATTGTGAACTTTGTCACTATTTCCACGGGGAAAAAAAAAATCTTCAGTGTTCTGAGACTGCAGAGAGGAATTTGCCTGGCCCTGGCACCAAAAATATTCTTGTAGTGTTGGAGCTTTGTGTGGGAAATGCAGAAGCAGCACAACAGAGGGTCACAGTTTTGGGGGGAAGCAAGAGGAGGCTTTTAAGGTTCTGATTTATTCTTGTGGCTTAATGAAAGAGATATTCATTTTATACCTGGAAACTTAGAAATAAATGAGTAGGGGGCTTATTTAATAGGAAATTTCATAGAATTATAAAATCCCCAAATTATTTGGGTAGGAAGGGACCTTAGAGATCATTTCATTCCACTCCCTGCCATGGGCAGGGACACTTTCCACTAGACCAGATTGCTCCAACCCCCATCCAAGCTGGCCTTGAACATTTTCTCCTTCCAGTTTCTCTTCTGTTTCTCCCCTAACAAATACATTCCATGCTGATGGGAGGAGCAAAAAACCCACTTTTTTTCAGATCTTCTGAATTAGAAAAGTGCCCAGAGAAGCTGTGGCTGCCCCATCCCTGGAAGTGTCCAAGGCTAAGTTGGACGAGGCTTGGAGCAACCTGGGCTGGTGGAAGGTGTCCCTGCCCACAGGAGGGGTTGGGATGGGATGGTCTTGAAGGTTCTTTCCAAACCATTCCATGGTTCTGTGGCTGTCTAAAAGCTGTGGGGGTGGAGAGACCCTGCAGCTCATTCCAGGTGGGAGAGCACCAGCAGGTTCCAGAGGAGCCATCTCTCGCCCAGCTGGGTTTTCCTTCTGCATGAGCCAGGAGGGGCTTTTCTTATGACATTTCTCACCTTTTCTTCTAATAAAGCTCATTGTTCATTCCCAGCTGAAAGAAGACATAATAAAAATGATGGCAGGAAATTGAAGGCGAGCTGGGGTTAAGAGAGACAATAACAAAGCTGCTTTTACAGGGTAATCTCCAAGCCTTTGGTAGCTCATGCTAAAGAGCGATTTGAAATCAGCAAGAGAATTAAAAATATCGAGATCAGCTAAAACATTCCTTTCCTTTGCACATCAAAGAGGATACCCACAGGGACAGATTTGCAGCCATGGAATAATTTCCACCCCTTTTTACTAGAAAAGTGAAAGTGTTTGGTGGTTCTCCCCCCCCTCCCTTTAAGAGGAATCCACTGTACGGGGGGAAATTGCTTCTGTGCTGCCTAGAAAAAGCCCCTCCTGATGCAGCACAATTGATACACGGGGCTCCTCTGGATGTGGGGGATGAACAATCCATGGCCTGCTATGCAGGAGCCACAGCAGAGAGATGGGTGGAATGGGAGAAGGGGGAATCTGCCTCCAAAACCGGCTGACAAGGCTCGGTCCTGCAGCTCAGCTTAGCCCAGAGGACGCCCAGGGATCTCCAGCCAGGTCCAAACCACCCAGGTGCCCACTGATGGGTTTGCAATCTGCGCTGGTGTCGCATTCCCAAAGAAAAACAAGCTTGAATCCAAGGAAAACCTGCCCCGAGCGCTGCAGTGGGGGATCGAGGTGTGATGGAGCATGAAAAGCATCCCGAAGCTCAGCACCAGGACCTGGCCACAGTCACTTGAGCTTGGAAGAAACGCTTTTAGGGGTTCTTCGGAACTCCCTCAAAGCCAGGCAGGAAAATTTGCACATGCAGGATTGTAAGAATGGTCCCCGTGGCTGGAGCTGAGGCTGTGTTAATAAACTGGATAAAATGAAGTACAACTCTGCCATAAGCAAAGCATTCCCTGCCTTGCTCCTGACCTGCTGGGATATTTTTCACTTTTCCTTGTTGAAAACCTGTTTTTACAGCAAAATCCTGTTGAAAACTAGGCTTTGTCCCAGAAGATGATTAGTTCCCAGGCCTGTCTCTGGGAGGAGTGGAAGATTTGGGCACCTATTTCTGCCGTGAAGCTGCAGAATTCCTCTGAGTCCTGTATCAGGAGGCAGTCTGGAATCCCTCAGCTTGGCTGCTCTCCATCAGCCTGATGCACGACTTCACCCTCGTGTTTTCTCCTCTTCTTTCCTGCCCTGCTTCCCATCTCCTGCCTCTTGGGGGTGGCCATCAGGCAATTTTGGGGCCAGCTGTGCCTTGTGGCTCCCGGCGCCCCTCCCAGTCCATCCCAGATGTGGCTGCTGGGCCCCAGGAACCCCTGGGCTTGGGGGGCTCTAACTGGATCATCTGGCACGTAGTTGGACCACGTGAAAGGACAACTGAGCGCCGTCGCCATGGCCTGACACAAAGCAGACAGCCCTGGGGATTGGCTGCAGCCCACGGTCAGGAACACGTTGCCTCTGCCTGGCACAGCCATCCCGATTCCCTGCATGTCCCTGCTCCTGTGAATCACTGGAACTGGAGAGGCAGCACGTTCTTCCTCCTCCCCTCGGCCGCCGCGGCGGGTTGGGGTTGGGGTGGGTTGGGTTGGGGTGGGGTGGGTCGGGGGGG
>VWZG01002627.1:257548-269930 GCA_013396735.1 Grallaria varia | reverse complement strand
CCTTTCTCCCTTCCTTTCCTTTCTCCCTTCCTTTCCTTCCTTTCCTTCCTTTCCTTCCTTTCCTTCCTTTCCTTCCTTGCTTTTGCTTGCTTGCTTGCTTGCTTGTCAGGAAGATCATGGAATGGTTTGGGTTGGAAGGGACCTTAAAGGTCCTCTTGTTCCACCCCCTACCATGGGCAGGGAACCTTCCACCAGCCCACGTTGCTCCAAGCCCCGTCCAACCTGGCCTTGGACACTTCCAGGGATGGAGAAAGGCTTATCCAAAGAGAAAGATGAAGGGAAATGGAAGGAATGATGAGGGAGAACAGTGACCAGCTCAGAAAGCCACCAGCCAGTCTAAGCCACGTCCCCAGTTGCCACATCCACAGAGGTTTTGAATCCCTCCAGGGATGGGGACACCACCAGTGCCCTGAGCAGCCCCTGGGCAGCCACGGTCACCCCTCTGCCCAAAGTGCTCCAGAAAACACTGTCAGTGTAAGGTGTCACCCTGCAATGTCCCACCTCCCTCTCCCAAGGGAGACCTCGGTGTTTGAGGAAGGCAGGGAGTTCCTAATGGACTTTCTGAGTTTCACACAAACCCCGCTTTGCTGTATTTCAGTGTCCCCACTCCCAAGGCCCCGCTATTCGGGTTGCGCGTGACCTGGCTGTGCATTCATCGCTGCCATCCCAGCAGTCTCCATGGCAACCCAGCCCATCACAAGGCTCCATGCTCCCGAGGTCATGGCAGCAAAGTGGGACTGGGAGCCTGGAAAGGAGGGACACTGCCACAGCCATTCCCTTTTTGAGAATGGCCACATGTTTTAATTTTGGGAGAGACCTTACAGCCCACCTCTTTCCAACCCCAACACCTTCCACTTGACCAGGTTGCTCTGATCTCCATCCAACCTGGCCTTGAACGCTTCCAGGGCTGAAAATCCCAGTGCAAAAAGTCTTTGCAGGCTTTTCAAAGGCACGTGAGTGCTCAGTTTTGGTGGAAATTTGGGAGAACGGGGGTTTGGCTCCCTCTTCTCTTTCAGCACATCGTGCACACGAAAGGCTGAAGCTGTTTGGAAACAAAAACACCACTGGGTTTTCTCTCCTTTTCTTTCTCCACCTTTACAAGATCGATCTCTTCCACCTGGTCCAGATGTTGTGCACCACTAAGAGGGACTGTTTTAATTGTCTCCTAGTTATGGGCTCCATATTTAAAATCACCACGTTCATTTATTCTGCCCTTTCGAGCCTCTCAATGTCCTCTTGGAATCCTAAAAGCCCGACAATCTTCCCCACTCTCCCCTGTTTCTTATTCCAATTGCAAGCCAGTGGCAGAGGGGCTCTTTTTTCCTCACTCTTGCCAGGGAAAAGATCCAACCTATAAAAAATGCTGCAGCCTGTGGGAAGGGAAACAATCCACCGAGCCAAATAATGCACTCCAGACCCCAGAGAGCTCTCTCCTCAACCTTCCCTACGTGTCCCTGGTATCCTGAAGAATTCCTGGCATCCTGAAGAATTCCTGGCATCCTGAAGGGTTCCTGGCACCCCCCCAGCACTCCTGGAGTGTGGGATGGACTCCACACACCCACAAAGGCTCCCTACCTGTGTCCCCATGTCCCCATTTCTCCTTACTCCGTGGTCACTGGGCCTCTCTCAAGCAGCTCGTGTGTGCCCTGGGTACTTTCTGCCCTCGGTGAAACACCCACACTGGCTCCTTTCACAGTCCTTGGCCCAGGGGGGGCACGAAGACACCCCTGAACACCAGAGGAACTGTGAGCCTGAGAGAATTCCTGCAGGAGATTTACATTCCCCTGGCACCGAAATGTTGGGTATTTCTATTGTTGCTGAAGCCAGGCAGCGAAATGCCACAATTCAGGTGCCAAGTGCGTACAAGAAAAGCTTAAAAAATGTAGGTTTTTTAGTGGTTTTCTGTGTTTGTTTTTTTTTTTTAATACCAGACTGGGCTCCTTTGTTTGCTCTCTGGTGCCTCTGCATCCAGACTGCCTGTGGCATAGACTTCAGAACCACAGGCAGCCAAAGCTCAATACATACAATCATGGAATTGCTTAGGATGGAAAAGCCCTCTAAGATCGAGTCCAACCGTCCCCCAGCACTGCCAAGGCCACCATTAACCATGTCCCCAAGTGCCACAGCCACATGGTTGTTAAATCCCTCCAGGAATGGTGGCTGCACCACTGCCCTGGGCAGTCCATTCCAATGTCTGATCGTGCTTTCCATGAAGGAATTCTCTGTAATAACCGAATAGAACCTCCCCTGGCCCAGCCTGAGGCTGTTCCCTCTCCTCCTGTCCCTGTCCCCAGGGAGCAGAGCCAGACCCTCCCCAGCTCCCACTCCTGTCAGGGAGCTGCAGAGAGTGAGAAGGTCCCCCCTGAGCCTCCTTTTCTCCATGAAATCTTGAGCTTCATGGATGGGCATGCAATGAATCCCACTTACCAGCACATGGCCTGTGATACCCCCAAACAGAGCCAGAGGAGGAAGAGGAGCTGCAGAGACAACAGTGTGCGTTTCCAGAGCAAGCTGGGAGAGGAATTCTGGGATGTGAAAGCAGTGTTTGTTCCCCCTCCACAGCCACAACACTCAGTCAGCAGAGTGCATGACTCTCCCTAGTTCATAGGAACGCTGGATCTCCTGAGATGGAAGGGACCCACAAGGGTCATCCCGTCCAGCTCCTGGCCCTGCACAGGACATCCCAACAATTCCACCAAGTCCCCTTGTACGTGCTCCTGCAGCAGTTCCCCTCCCAGCTGGAGCCCTAATGGAAAGGAGGCCTCGGGAATACAATTAAATAGCAGATTGGGAAAGCTTTGAGCACATGCTGGAAGAAGGGGTTAAGTGAGACAAGTGAGTGATGTGAATCATTAAAGGCAGTGGGTGGATCCTATAGTGGGAATAAGAGGCTGTGCAGCCCACGGCCATGGGGGCTGAATGCCATGGATGTGCCCCCCTCTCCCAGAGGAGCATCCCTGTGGCACCAAGGCAAGCCCACGCTGAGCTCGCCTGCCTCAAACACCCTGAGCTCGGGACAGCCCCTGGGCTGGGAGCCCACGGTTACCTCTGGTTCTACCAACTCCCAGTGCCTGAAGATGGTTCCCAGCAGGCCCCAATGGAGCAGTCTGAGTTTTGGGAAAGGCCACGGTCTGTGATGTAATCCAGTTGTTCTAAAACATACGGGAAAGCTTCAGTGCCAAAAGGTACCTCCCTTCTCTTTCAGAAAATATCTATTTCTATGGACATCTGGGGGTTTGGGTGTCCTGGTTGATCCCCACAGCCTCTGGTGAAAGCCAAGATGCTGCATCACACAATCCCTGCTCCCATTCCTGCTCCGACAGCCGCTGCCTGATGCAGGTGGCACAAACCAGGAGATGACACTCCAATAAAACACCTCTTGGAAGGAGCCTGGGTACTGAAGAGTGACTGTGGAAAGTTCTTGGCGGGGTGGATACTCCAGGGACGCCTCGCAATGGGCTGGGCTCGTCTTTAGAACCTCTGCAGGTGCAGGAGGTGTAGGCAAGGGCAGTTAACAACATTGCCTGGATGTCTGCAATGCTGTACAAGGCCTTTTATCTCCTTTGGCCTGGGGCACTGCTCCTCTTCTGCTGCTTCAGTACAGTCCCTGCTCCCAGAGGCCAAGGCTTGAGCAGCTGAGCCAAACATCTGCTGGGGAATTTGTGGGTGCTGCGCCTCTGGCGTCCTGCTGAGCTCCTTCTGCAGAGCCATTTCCAGCTGCTCACCTGCATTAACGTGAGCGAGGCAACAGTTCGGCTCCACCGTTTATTAAACTTTGCCTCTCCGTGACAAGGTGTGAACCTGTGCCCCACAGTGATTTTCCAAAGCTTTTACATGCCAGGGAAATTCCCAGCCGTGGAGCCCTGAACGGCGAGGGGAAGAGCAGGGTCACTTCAGGGATGAGGATTTGGTGGTGTTAGGATGGATGAGCCAGCGCTGGGGGAGGAAGCTCTGCATCCCAGACCCTGGGGAACCTGGGACAGGGGGCTGTCACCTTGCTCCCAGTGGGAGGTGGAACTCAGTGCCTGCTCCTGTGCTGGCCAAGGCCTGTCCCCGCAAGGATGTGACCCAAGGCATTGCTCCAACAGCTCCTGGGGGCTCATTTATTCACTCCCAAGCTCTGCTTTCCTCTTGCTCCCTGTGTCAGCCTGCCCTGCTGCTGACAGGAGACTGGTGGCTGCCATGACCTGCGGGCTTGGCTCTCTCCTCAGAGCTTCCAAGTGGGCCTTGTTGGGGGTGCTGGACTCCCCACTCCAGTGGCCACCAGCCACATCCAAGTCACTCTGCTGTCTCAGATGTGTGGACTGGGGGGCTGGTCAGCAGCCAAACAGCCTGTGTGCCACATCCTGGGAATCACAGCCAGCCCAGGATGCAGACCCACCACCCATCATGATCACCTCCAAGGGGTCTCTGTGCCCGAGACCTACCCAAGGAGAGCAGAGCAAGAAGGATGAAGGATGACAAGGGGGAAGAGGCAGCACAGGGACGAGGAGAAATGAGGCTTTTCAGAACAAGCAAGGAGGCACACACAGTGCACATGTGAAAAAAAGCTGTGTTGGGGATGGAAAATGACTGATTCAGGGCTGATAATGGCACTGAAACGTCCGCAACCTCCTCCTCCTCCTCCTCCTCTGGAGCACAAGAGCTGGCACGGCTTGGGAGAGGGCTCTGTGTTGGATGCACTTGGCTAGAGGTGGGTGGAGAACATTCTGCCTCTGTAGGTGTTCAAAAAGGAGGATGGCAGAGCTGGCCCATGTCACCTCCAGGCTGTGAGGGACACAGAGGGCCAAGAGGGTCAGCAGATGCTCACCTGCTTCTTTCCAAGTGTGGTACATGGAAGGATCCTTCTGACTTCCCGTCACTCAGAGCTGAGCTCTCTGTTGGGAATCCAAATCCCAGGACCAATTCCATCACTTGCAGGCCCTCATCACTTGATGCTCCTCATGGCTCTGGTCCAGGCCAAGCAGCAGCACAGAGGTGGCACAGTTTTAGCTGCAAAAGCCAGAGCAGAGAGAGCAAGACATGTCCTTTGGTGGGGTGGTAACTCGGCTGTAGGGAGGAGGAGGGGGAGGAGGAGGAGGAGGAGAGGAGGAGGAGGAGGAGGAGGAGGAGGAGGAGGAGAAGGAGGTCCTTAGGGTCTGGAACATGAAGACATGAAAACCAGACACCCATGTGTTTGTGGGGCATTTTCTACTACACAATGAGAGCTGGGCTGGCTGATCTCAGGGGATGCATCAGCCTTGAATGAGCAAGGCAGGCTGAGGAGCAGGGACTCGGAGTCCTTCAGGAAGCAGAGACCTTCCCAGCTTCTTCTCGCTGCCGGATCAGCCAGAAGAACCATGCACGGTCCCCACAGTGTCATGGAGGGCTCTCTCCCTGGCTTTTCACACGCTGGGTCGATTGAATTTCATTTTGGCAGTAGCAATAACAGAGCACAAGCCCCATCCTGACAGTGTTCCACATGGAGCAGGGGGGGTTTGGGTTATCATCCTTACCACAGGGTGAACTCCCTGCTCAGACATTAGGAGGTATTTAAGACAAATGGATCTTAATGTCCAAGAATGGACAAAGAGAGGGAATGGGAAGTTGTCTGGGCTGTGTGCTCCTTGTGGCAACAATTTCACCCAATCCAGTATTTAAAGAGAGAGCTGTAACCCCCTTCTGCAGTTACTGGAGTGGAACTTGCCTCAGGACCCCTCTGTGGAAGGGCAGGACCACCTTCTGGAGCTGCCTATCTCCAAACACAGGATTCCAGAAAACCAGGTTTGCCTGGAAGTCTAACTTTGAGGAGAAAAGGTAGGTGAGCTGGGTCCATCTTCAGAGAATTGCAGAACCACAGAATGGTTTGGGCTGGGAGGGACCTTAAAGCACATCTCCTGCCCTGCCATGGGCAGGGACACCTTCCACCAAAGCAGGTTGCTCAGAGCTCCATCCAGCCTGGCCTGGAACACTTCTGTAAAGGTCAGGCAGATCCTGCAGTGATTTCTCAGGGGATGTGGCACAGGATGTGTTTTATTCCACCACTGCACCGACTCCCAGAGTAGCATTTGCAGTGTGAGTCAGGGGATATTTAAACTGAGAATTTACACAGTGAGATCCAGCAATAACCCTTCCCAGCAAAATACCAGCCCAGGGAGAGAGGCTGGGATGAGACAGGCAGCTCACTGCATCCATCCTGTCGTGCTACTCTTCATGTACACAGCGTTTCATCTGCCTCCCCTGGGCCTGAATTAACACCTGAATCTACAGCCCCTGGTTTTGTTCCATTTCTGTAGAGAAGTGTCTACAACTGAGAGCAAAAATGAAAAATGCCGTGTTGGATGAAATCCTGGAAACATCCTGGCCTCCCTGGTACTCCACAAAGCTGCTACATGCCCAACAAATGACATTTCTCTGCTGTGGGCCACCACAACCTGTAAGGATCATTAATTATCTGCAGCTCATACGGGGACCACACCAACTCCACGGCTTGGACAGGGAGTACTGCAGGAGGACTTGGACCAGGGGAGGTCACGTTCCATGATTGCATCCATTTGGTCACACTGCTTCTGGGCACTTTTTTTGTGACCCAGAGACTTCTCAGTGGATCATATATTTTATCTCGAGTCTTTGACCTCATGGTACCACGTAGAGCTCATTCAGTCTGGTCTGAAGCAAGTTATTTGTGTTGTAACAATTTTGCTGATGCTCTGGAATTAAAATTAATGAAATGCCAGCAGGTGACTGCTGGGGCTTCTGCCTGTTCCTCTGCAACAAACCACTTGTGCTTATCAGAGGAGGGTTTTTTGGAAACCTTTGCAAAGAAACACTGCTCACTCCCCCCCTCTTCAGCCTCCTTTTGCCCAGTCTCTGCTTATAGGAAGTGCTTTGCCAGCTCGCATTTCTTTGTCAGCCTAATCAGATCCACTGGGAGCTAAAAAGGAGGATTAAAGTGAGATGTTGAGGGTTCAGCTTCCCAAGCAGCTCCTCACAGGGCCTGTGGAGATGTCTTCTACAACCTGATCTTCCAGACAGGGGATGAATATAAATCCCAGGAGCTGCTGACCTTTCGGAGGCACTTCTGAGTTCTTTCTCGACAGACCCACCAGCTCTGAGCAGTGGAGAGTGGAGGCTGTGGAGGAAGAAGTGACTCTGAAAGTGAATGAAAAGGGCTGGCTGTGTGTGTGGAGGGTGTGATGGGTTGAGGAATGTCATAGAGGAAGATCAGAAGGGCTGAAAGAGCAATTCTGGCTGTAATGAGAACAAACTCCCTGTCTCTGCACCACCACAGCAGAAGGTGACTCTGAGGAGCCTCCCAGGCTGGTCTTTGGGCTCATAAAAATCATGGAATGGTTTGGGTTGGTAGGAACCTTAAAGCCCAACTCATTCCAACCCCCTGCCATGGGCAGGGACGTCTTCCACTAGGCCAGGTTGCTCGGATGGGTCAATGGGAAGAGCTCTGCCGTGTGGGATGAGCATTGGGAAGGGGCCCTGCTGGCCTTGCTGTCCCTACAAAGCCCTGGGGGATGGCTCAGGAGCAGAGAGGTCTTGTTTGTGCACAGCCATCCCAAAAAGCTGGCTGCTTTTGGCAACAACCTCCCGGGACACAGCAGGAGATGGGAATCTGTGAAGGATGGCCAGATTTCACAGAGGTCCTGCTTTCCGTGACACCAAAGGCTCAGCAACAAGGCTGGGAACGACGACTTCCCAGCCTGGGTCTCTCCCAGTGTGATGAGCAGAGATGTCTCTGCTCCATCCCTGGCCACTTGCTCCTGGCTGCTGGTGCCCAGCCTGCAGAGGAACAGATGTGTGAGGAGACAGAGCCTAAAAATAAAGCTGATGGAAGCAGCGTGTGGCATCCTGGCAGAGTGCTCAGCACTGCTCCCTTCCTGCATGGTGGCACCGGTCCAGGATGCGAGGAAAGCTTGGAGACCTTCCCGGTGGGACACGCCCAGCCCGTGGTAGGAACCTGTGCTTCCCCCACAGCACCCCCACACAAACCCATCCTCTCTCCAGACCTGCTCCACCACCAAAACAGCTCGAACTGGGCAGGTGGGATGATCTGCAAGAGGCTTCCTGCCTCACCACGCAGCTGCTCCACGTGGGCCAGGCATGGCCAAGGGCAACATCTGGACGGGGTTGAGCCAAGCCAAGGTTTGCTGGCAGAGAGAAGTGCTTGGAAGAGCTGCAGCCACATCTGAGCTCCTCAGCCACGGTCCTTCAGGTACATGAGGCAGCATGACCGCCCTCTTGGGCTGGTTTTACAACAACCCACAGAATCACAGATCACGGAACAGTTCAGGTTGGAAGGGACCACCAGTGGGGTCATCTGGTCTCACCTCCCCACTCCAGCAGGGTCAACCCAGAGCACGTGGATTGCATCCAGATGGTTTGGGGATGTCCCCAGTGAGGGAGACTCCACATCCGCTCTGGGCAATCTGCTCCCATGTCAGTCACCCACACAGTAAAGAAGTTCTTCCTCTTGTCCAGGTGGAACTTTCTGGGCATCAGCTCCTGTCTGTTCCTCTTGTCCCATTGCTGGGCACCCCTGAGCAGAGCCTGGCCCATCCCTGCCCCCTCCCTGCAGATATTTGCTCTCTACAACAAAGCAGGACAAGGGCTTGCCTCTTCCTTTGGAGGTGGCCCTGCCCTGGGCTGTGTAGGATACACGGAGCCCACCGTGTAGGCAGTGTGGACAACATCATTTTGTGGAACCACGGCAGGTTCTGGAGGTCAGTGAGAGCCTGGCTGTGCAGCAAAACAGCACCCAGGGAAAGATCCTCTGCAGGAAGGCCCCTCCGAAGCATGAGGGACATTTCCTCAGCCTGATTTTTCTGACATGAACAAAACCACCATGAATAAATACATGGAAAACAAGCCAACAACCTTCTCCCCCTCCAGCTCTGGTGCCTTCCCTTCTCCTGGGGAGAAAACAAACCACACAGACCAGTTGAATTGCTCAAGGCACTACCAGAAGATGTCCAGATAGAAGGTGTTGGGAACGCATGGAGCCAATTGGATGATGAAACGTAGCAAAACTGCGTTCTGCCAGCATTCCAAATCCACAGGGTAAATCACCACCTGGAAGCAGCCTGCCCTGCCCAAAGCTCTTGAGGACATGAACCAGGAGCTCATAGTTGGTTGCCATGAGCCCAGGTCCAGCTAGAAGGTCAGCATCCAGCCGGATGGTCTCTGCTTCCTGCAGTCCCAAAGGAAGTTTTGAGCAAGATCAAAAGGCTAGGGAGGAAGAGGAGGACAACAAAGGACACAAAGGGACAGCGTGACACATGCCATCCCTTCCTTCCTTTCCGTGCAGCTCATCATCCTTCCACATTTCCATCCACAAAGGTGGGAAGTACCTAAAGGGGGCTTATAAGAAGGGACTTATCACAAGGCCATGGAGTGACAGGGAGGGGAGAATGACCTTAAGCTGGAGGAAGGCAGGTTTAGATTGGATATAAGGAAGGAATTGTTCCCTGCGAAGGTGGTGAGACCCTGGCACAGGTTGGGCAGAGAAGCTGTGGCTGCCCCATCCTTTGAAGTGTCCAAGGCCAGGTTCGATGGGGCTTGGAGGAACCTGGGCTGGTGGGAGGTGTCCCTGCCCATGGCAGAAGGTGGGACTGGATGAATTTTAAGGCCCCTTCCAGCCCAAGCCATTCTGGGATTCTGTGAAATTCATTTTGCCAACCACCTCCAAATAAACGCTCTGGAGCTCATGGACTCACGAGACACATGCTCTGAGGCTGCCCAAAGAATTCCTGTGTCCATCACATCCTCCTCAGCCTCTACCACCCCTCCTGCTGCCAGAGGGGTGACTCAACCCTGTGGCACCAATTCCTTCACCAAAAGCAGCTGGGAGTTATTCCAGGAGATGGTCCCTGCTGAGGGCACGGAACACGCCCCGTTTGCCCACAGCCTGCCAAGCTGGGCTGACTCCTGAACAAGCTCCCCATCCCTGCTGCCTGCTCTGGGCTCACATTGTTGCTGATCACATTAACAAAAGTGGTGACCCCGCATTTCCCATGGATGCCAGGAAAACGTTGCCTGCTTTGGAAGAACACGAGGCTTTTTGTGCCCTACACTCGAAAATCAACAGAAATTCAGTTCTCTGGGATGAAATTTGCTGTTATCACAAAATCTGATCCAGATTGGATTAAAATAGTGTATTTTTTTTTATTTCTGCTTTCTCACAGTGGTATTTGTGAGAGGTGCCTCCATTTCTGGGTTTTCCATCAGCAATAAGTGTCCTCATGGACCGTGGCAGATGTTTGCAGCCCTACAGGCCACGAGGCACCCAAGAGACCCAGACACAGGGGAAACAATTCTGTCACATGGAGCCAACCAGCAGATCCTGGGCTTAGCTCTCAGCAGGCTCATCCAGAACAGCTCAAATCCTTGCCATTGGAGGCCAGGAAGCAAATTTGGGTAGGAACAGGCTACAGCTGCCTGCTGTGACACACTGAGGTCCATCCCTTTGCTGCACCACCTCCAAAAACCAGTTTGCCGAATCACAGCACTGGGCACTGGAAAGGACTATTCCACCATATCCACCGTGCTCGTCTGGCACTTCCATGTGCTGATGTGGAGGGTTCTGGGCTCTCCACATTGGAGTTGGACTCCGGGTTTTAGCAGGAAAGTTCTGCTGTTGCTGCGTTTTCAGCAATGGGGACAAAACTACCGTAATGACAATGCTTGCACAGAATAGGATGTTGGATGGGGCATGGAGCAACCTGGTCTAGTGGAAGGTGTCCCTGCCCGTGGCAGGAGGTTGGAATGAGAGGGTCTGTAAGGTCTGTTCCAACCCAAGCCACCCAGGATGCCAAAGCCCCCATCCTCTTGCAGGGAGGGAGAAGGGAAGGACACGGATACTGACAACTTGAAATCACTTCAAGCTGGGAAATACATTCAAAAACAAACAAAATGCACTGAGTGGTGATGGGCAAGAAAACCTCCCATCCCTGCAAGTGTCCAAGGCCAGGCTGGACAAGGCTTGTAACCAACCTGGTCCAGTGGAAGGTGTCCCTGCCCATGGCAGGGGATGAAACGAGATGGTCTCTAAGGCCCTTTCCAACCCAAACCATTCTATGATCTCTCCTGTGCTTACCAAAGACACACCAAGTGACTGTGCAGCTTCCAGCCTGCTTTTCCTTACAAAACCAAACTGTAACATCAAAGATCATGAAAAAATGATTAAAACCTCCCTGAGGGGCCACTCTTGACTGGCAGGCCCTGGGGAGGAAAGTTGTTGAGTCCTGGGCAGCGCCGACGGCATCGGTGGCTCTGCTGCAGCCACAGCCCGTGTACGGTGAACACCCCAAGAGGAGCAGGTCCCTTCCCAGCCCCCAAAGCCTCTTCACACCTCGCTGCCTTGGATCAGAGGCCAAGAGCTTCAGCAGCAGCTGTGCAGGGTGACAGAGCTGGTCTGGCACTGGCTCCTTCCCCGTGCCCGCTAACGACGTGTCCCTGCTCCAGCCCCAGCGCTAACGAAGCTGAGCAGAGCAAGGAGGGACCGTGTTTGCAGGTGACAAGGCTGGAAATGCATCTCTGTTAAACACGGCTTGGCAAGAAGTCCCAGCTCGGAGGTGAGGGAGGGCAGCCAGTCGTGAAATCCCTGGCAAAAGTGTTTGTGCCAAGGCGAGGTCGCCCCGCTCGGCCCAGATGCAGGAGGAGCGTGCCCATGGGAAAGCACGGAGTGGGAAAGGGCTGCTCCAGGCTGGAGAACCTTCTTCTGGGGCTGTGGTAGTCTAAATTTTAGGCTTTGGTGAGGTTTGTTGTTCTTTAGGCCTTCCTTGACAACTGGGGTCAAAAACTAAGGCAGTATTCCATCCTATTCCCTCACGTAATCAGGTGCATAGACAACAGGTGACAGGGGAAGGTTCTCTCTCTTGGGCTCCAGCGTTCCTCTTGGTCACCATCTCTGGGACAGCAGCTCTCAGTGTTTGGGCCTCGCTGATCTTCATGGGCTGAGGGCTGAACCGAGGGCTCTGTCCAAGTCTTGTCAGAGGGAAGAGATTTGCTGTTCTTAAGGCATGTGGTGAGATTTCATTGCATTAGTTATTTTGTTCAGCTATTCCCTGAGTTCCGATTGTGTGTATCTGTTGTGTTTTACCCCTTTTGTCCTTTTTCCCCTCTTCCCTTCTCCCCCTTTCCCATTGGGGCTGGTTGGGGTTTTCCTTGGGGTCCCTACTCATATGTATATAGTGTTTCATTGTATATAATTATATATCATCATCATGGCTGGGCTTTGCGAACGAAGATTTGGGAAGGGCTCTACTCATGCTTGCTGGTGGCTAAAGAGGCCGATGCGAGATGGGCAAGGCCGGTTGCAAAAGGCACAGCAGAAAGTCTCCATAGGTGGTGTTGGCCAGGCACGGTTCTTTCTGCCTTGTCTTTTCTCCTCCAG
>VWZG01002627.1:231845-247100 GCA_013396735.1 Grallaria varia | reverse complement strand
AAACCTTCCCTTCCCAAACCTTCCCTTCCCAAACCTTCCCTTCCCTTCCCAAACCTTCCCTTCCCAAACCTTCCCTTCCCTTCCCAAACCTTCCCAAACCTTCCCTTCCCTTATGTTATTATGGGATAGAAGGAAAGGCAAAGTAAAGGACAAATGAAGACTCACAAATGGAACCTGTGGGCACTGAACCCGTTGCTGATGAAGTTGTGTCTCCCCCCCTCTGCCTTCCCCTGGAGAGCTGCCCAAACAGGGGCCAGAGCTGTGAGGACACTAAATTTACAACACCATTACAGCTACAAACCTTGACCCGTTTCAAGTAATCTAAAGGGGTTTTTTTCAAAAGCTGAAATTTTTTTTCCCCAAATCCCACCCTAAACATTTTCCACCTTCTTTCCCCTCAACAAAAACTGTTGTATACTGTCAGATAGACTCCAGAACTTTTTTCCTGACGGAGAGGGGATAGAGGAACACAATCTAGATTTACTGGTGGGATTTATATTCCAACTGCTCCTTCTCCCTGCGGTGCCCCCACAATTCCCACTGCAGGTGTGCTGAGATCCTGCATGTCTGTGGTACAGCCCCCACGTGGGATGGGTGAGCACCACAAACCCTTTCCCTGCCGCCCCAGACCTATGGGTTTTTCCTCCAAATCATCCCAGGAACCTCTGGAGCTTCGGAAAGGGCCATTTCCATGTGCAGCTCTGACCTTGACTCATTAAGGACTCTTTGTTCTTTCTCCATGGACCCACAGGAACGGAAACACTCTCAGGGGAGCTGGAGTGGAGTTGATGGACCAGGAGCACCTCGAGGAATGCCCAGAAGGACCTTGGGGATGGCCAATTGTGGGGCCACTCCCTGCCTGCACCCCTTCACCTCCCTCAGAGCACACTCAGTGAAGAGGAGGAGCACCCACAATTCCTGTCTGTCTTCGTGGGGAAAGGGCAGATGCAGATTCAGTGCCTTCCTCAGAATGAACTGTGTCTTCTGCCTCGCTGAGGATGCCCAAACACCTGGGATTTTTGGAGGAAGCTGCTGGGGAAGAGAGGGATCATAGCTCAGTCTCCAGGCTCAAGCTGGGCGAGCACAGAGTGACAAAGTGAAGATACTTGGAGGAGGGAGAAGAAGTTTCTCCATAGGGAGGGGATGGCTCTGTGGCTTGGGTGTGCTCATAAGGAAAAAAATCAGTGTTTCTAAGCTGGGTAAAAAGTATTTCACAAAAGAGTCACGGCATAAAACAAAGGAACAATCCCTAGAGTGGGAATTACAGCCGAGGATTTCCCCTCTCCCATCACCAGCTCGTAGGTGTCCTTTACTACAGGTAACAGAGGACAGAGTCCCCTGTGCTGGGTCTCTCTGCTCCCATTAGCACAGAAAGCTTTTCTAGGCTCTATATCCTCACAAGAGCAAAAGTTCCTCCCTCTGTACATTTGTGCAAATAATAAATATTTGCCTGGCCACGGTTGGATTGAATCCCGAGCAGCCGTTTGTGGATCCTTTATTTACTCTGCTCAGCTGAGTGTAACCAGGACTCGCTGCTGAGCACTGACACCACTCAGCAGCACCAGCAAACACAGAGAATTGACATCCATGGCTCTTGCCTCACACTTGGAAAGTGTTATTCTTACTGAATGACTTCTCCATGGCTGATGGGTCCACCAGCAGTAGGAATCGCAGGGAGGATGCTGCTGATGTCTTCATTTTTATGTAACTCTATCCATCCAAATATTCCCATGCACTTCACGGATCGTTTTCTACATAGGGATCACTTCCACTAATGTGGGTAATGACTGGAGGTATGACAGCTGAGTGTCCAGGTAAAGGAAAGGCACCATTTTTAAGCAGAAACACAGTATTTTTCAATAATGGCCCTATTTTCCCTGAGGTGAGGGAAAACCAGCTGGAACAGCTTTTCGTAGCTCTCCACTTTCCCTCCCCTCCAGGGTTGCAACCCATTTACTCTCAGTTTTACAGGCATGGAAATGACTACACCATGTTCCTTACCAATGGCCATTTTGAATATCACATTGCCTGGGGAGCGTTGCCTTTTTGATCTCCAATATCTGCGAGAACACCTGACATTCCAGGTTGATATCAGAGCTTTTGGAAAGGGCTGATCCTGCCTCAGCTCAGCTCGTTGAGAAACCTTCAAATGAAAGGAAACCCAAAGCCCTTTCTCAAATCAAGTTCTCTCTGAGTGCTGATGGCTCTGGCAGCCCTTGGAATGAAGCACACTGGGAGAGTCAGAATCATGGAATTATTAAGGTTGGAAAAGATGTCCAAGATCATCAACCCAGGGAAGAGAAGCTTTGGGGTGATTTAATTGTGGCCTCCCAGGACCCGGAGGGAGCCTGCAGGAAAAATGGAGAGAGACAATTTCCAAGGGCCTGGAGTGACAGGACCAGGGGAATGGCTTTAAACTGACAGAGAGGTGGTTTAGACAGGATATCAGGATGAAATTCCCCCCTGTGAGGGGGGGCAGGCCCTGGCACAGGTTGAATCCCAGAGAAGCTGTGGCTGCCCCTGGATCCCTGGAAGTGTCCAAGGCCAGGCTGGACGGGGCTTGGAGCAACCTGGCCTAGTGGAAGGTGTCCCTGCCCATGGCAGGGGCTGGAATGAGATGAGCTTTAAGGTCTTTTCCAACCCAAACCATTCTATGATGAAGTCCAACCTCCTACTGAACACCCCCATGCCCACTAAACCACATCACCAAGTGCCACCTTGACTTGGTTTTTGAACACTGAAGAAGACCTGATGATGGGAAGCTCAGTGACTGCAGGAGATCCCAACCCTGGTGTCCACCTCCCCATTCCTCGCTTCCAGGAGCAGCTCCAATGACCTGCTAAAACAAGGCAGGATTTTGAAGTGTTGTGCATAGTTTGGTCTCCAGGCTGGGATGTGCCACTGCGACAGTGCTCTCCATGTTCTCTTCATGGAGAGGAAACAGCTCAGACCCAGAGGGGACATGTACAGGAAAGACCGGGTGACTGCAGTCCACATTTTCTGTTCTACCATGCCTGGAAGGCTCAAAACCCCAAAAGATACTCCTCATCTTGTGAAGGTCTGTCCCACACAACTGACGAAAACTTCCCAGGAGCTTCCCAGTCCCTGCTGCTGAGTCCCTGAGCACCTTTCCAGGATTTCCAGTGCCCACATCCAGGAGACAGCACTGCTCCCAGATGAAAAAACCTGGATATTAACAGAATACCAGCAATATTCCTATTTAAGAGTGTTTGGACATGGCTACAACACAAACGTGTGGGCTCCTCACATGACTGATGGTGCTGCATTTGGGTTTGGAGAAGAAAAGACCTGCATTGCATCTGCTAGAAGACATCTGTCCACCCCTCAGCAGAGGCTGTGGTGGGATATCTTGTTCCAGACAACCAGCCCTGCCAGTTGCTGACAGCTGCTCCCACATACCTGCAGATCCCAGAGTGTTGGGAAGAGCTGCTCAGCTCCCCAGCCAGGGGAAAGCAGCAGCAGCAGCAGCAGCAGGACTGTGAGAGCAACAGCAGCTTCCAACAAATAATGGCCCCATTTCTCTTGGTGGAAACGTGGAGAGTGACTAAGAGTAAT
This sequence comes from Grallaria varia, assembly GCA_013396735.1. NCBI lineage: Eukaryota > Metazoa > Chordata > Aves > Passeriformes > Formicariidae > Grallaria > Grallaria varia. The sequence goes on along the minus strand of VWZG01002627.1, from coordinate 243,524 downwards.
GGCAGCTATCAGCTGGTAAGTGCGAGCAGGTGGACTAATGACTTGTCCTAGCAAAATTCCAACACTTTTTTTATTTATGGACCAAATGCGGCACCGGCGTTTGCTCCCACTCAAGGGTCAGCTCTGCCTTCTCGTGTCCAGCATCCCAACCAGCACCCCAAGCTGGGATCTCGGGCAAGCTGAGAAGGGCCCTGGGTTAGTGCTGTGAGGCAGGAGGAGATTGGTGGCTGCTGCTGCTGCCGGCTGTGGTTTCTTAGCCCACATATTTATTAGAGATTAACTGCTGTTTATCCCCCTGCTTGGGACCAGCCTGGCTCTCTCTTACACCAGGAGAAAGGCACGAAGGGCCCAACGGGGGGTTGTCCCCAGTTTTGGGAAGGCTCAGGGCTGGTGCTCCGATTCTTGCCACCTCCTCCTCCGTAAGGGAACACGGGGGTGCTGCCTCCCAGGAGCAGCGATGGAGACACAGGGAGAGAGATACTTGCAGAATATGTATTTTCCAAGGCTGCAGGAGCCCTTGCTGAGTCTCTTCCGTGCTGGATCAAAGGGAGGAGGCCACGAGCAAATATCCCCCACCCGGACTGCAAGCACAGAGACATCCAGCTGCTGCAGCCAAACTCCAGCAGGTCCTTTAGGAATGATGCTCACCAAATCCCAGTCATGCTGCCTGGGCCTGGCTCCTCTTTTTCCATGTTTTTTAACAGAGTGTGTGAAAATATGCATTACATGGCACTGCATAACACACATAAGAAGACACCAGAGCATAAGGCAAAGAGATGCTCCCGTGTTGATTTGAATTCTCTAAGCCACACAGTTGTTCCTATAAATTCATGTGACTGAGAGAATCTGTATTTCAAAACACACATTAGAAAAAATCTAATTGAAGTGGAGAGACCAAGATAAATTTGTGTTATCAGGTGCAGTTACCAAAGCAGTAAATCATTGTCACAGCATAAGCTCTTATCCATATTTCCATATTAACACCAAGCTCGTGCTCGGGGCTGGTGCTGCTGCACATAAAAGGTGTCAGCATGTCCCAGTGCTGTGTGCTGGAGCTGGGGACTGTCACCAGGGACTGAGCACAGTGTCCTCATCCCAGTGGCATTTACCCCCACCCCGCTGCTGCTCTGGGCTGCCGGGGGGATGAACACCCCAAGTGTTCCCAAGGGAAAAGCCACAGGTTCTCCCTTGCCATCCCTAACACTGCCAGCCCTGGAATTGTGCTCCTGGTGCCTCGGAGTCCTTCAAGCCTCCACCTTCACAATGCCAACCCCCCTGCAATCTCTGTCACTTCGTGGTTTCTCCATGGCACCTTCCAGAGGATCCCACCCCTTGGCAACCCCCCTGGCACTCAGCATGCCCTGTCCACTTCTGCATCACTCAGGGGGGCTTGTGGGACCATCCAGGCATTCCACAACTGCCCCCTTGGCATCCCCTACCCAAACAAGACCAAAGGAAGGTCTCTGCCTGGGTGGGAAGCTGTTATAAATAACAATGAGTGGAGCCAACATTTGGTTCTACTTGAGATAATGTTTTGGCCACGACTGAGCATCTTTACAGGCAAGACATAAACCCTCGTAGAAAGCTCCCTAATAAACACTCTCATTTTTTAAAGACTTCAAGACTCACAAGAGAAGCTGGTTTAGTTACCAGCCTGATTGATGCTCATTAGGGTAAAGTGAAGCTGAGATAATTCTCCCCTAAAGTGAGTTGCCGCTGAGAAATGTACTGATGGGGCTTGGGCAGTGTCGTCATTTTTGCTTCTCACTTCCTTGATTTTTTTTTTTTTTTTGGAAGGAAAGAACACACACGTTTCAACAGAGGGAAGGCTGTAAAAGGAAGAAGTAATTTTTGGCCAAACCGTCAACTTCTCGTTCCAAACCCTAAATCTCCTTGTTGAACCCAAATGGTTTTCCAGTAAAACCTGCTGGCTCCTGACAGTGATTTTTTATTATTTTTTTATTTTTTGTGCTACTGGGTCAGCACTTTCCTTGCATAATGTACGAGCAAATGACTGTGCCCACATTCCAAGTGCCTTTGGAGGAACAGGCTGCAGTGACAGAGTCCATGATTCCCAGGCACGACCTGTTCCCACCCAACAGCCGAGGGGAACAGCAAAGGCACCAGTGCAAAAGTCATCATAAAAATGGCTTTTCCTACCCCTGTGTGCTGTAAATGCAGGTGCCCAGCCATCATTCCATTGTATCCTGGGAAAGCTGAAGTGCTGACCCATTCCTAGAGCAGCCCTGGCCTGAGCTGACAACACCTCTGAGGAGTTTTATTCAGCCTAAACCCCCTGAAAGAAGGCGCAGTGGGGTGATCCCACTGGATGAGTTCTTTCCATTACCTTCAGTCACCTCCATGAAATACAGGAGGAGACTGAGGGAAGAGCTTATCCCTGTCTGCAGTGTTGTCACGAGGGGAAGCAGAGGGACAACACCGACCTCTGCTCCCTGTGACCAGGGACAGCACCCAGGCAATGGCTGGAGTTGTGTCAGGGCAGGCTCAGGTGGGATCTCAGCCAAAGGTCCTTCCCCCAGAGGGTGGTGGGTACTGCCCAGGCTGCCCAGGGCAGGGGGCACAGCCCCAAGGCTGCCAGAGCTCCAGGAGCGTTGGGATGATGCTCTGGGGCACAGAGTGGGATTGTTGGGGTGTCTCTGCAGGGCCAGGAGTTGGACTTGATGATCCTGTGGGTCCCTTCTGGCTCAGGATATTCCATGATCCTGTGATTTGAGGAGAGTTTGAGCCTGGCATGATTTGAACACGATTTTTGGTATTGAAAGTGGACTCTTCACCTGGAGTCGGAGGGGGGACCCCTCTGGAGAAACCACCACTCCCTTCCAAGCCAAACCACTGTGGCAGGGGATGGGATACACTGGGAATGCCTCTTATTTTCTGGAGAACAACAGAAAAACCATCGTGACTTGCTGAAACTTCTCGCAGCAGAACAAACACATGGTAGGGGTTTATTTATTTCTGATGGGCTGGACATGCTCCAGAAGCTCCATCTGTTCACCTGCACCTCCCCATGCTGGAACCAACCCACCCGTTGCCCTCTTCCCTTCCCTTGGACTCTGGGAAAATTTATTCCCCTATTTCCTGCCTGAGTAGAAAAAGCAAAAGAGAAACTTGCTGATTGATTTCGGTCTCCGAAAGTCCCTGTCATCTTGTTTGATGACTTCATTGCAAAAATGAAATAGGCAAGGGAAAAGCAATGTTTTCAAAACAATTTGGAGCAAGAGGAGGAAGGCAGTGGGAGGGGAGCCTTTGGAAGCTGATGGCCTTTATTCTTCAATTCCCAGGTTGCGTCTGGCTTGCTGCAGGCTACAGAGAGGAAGCAAAATTGTTATGATTCTTATTAGCTTTTATTTTATAAAGCCTGGACTCCACTCTGTGGGGGTTTCAAACTGGAGCTGCAAATCACAGGCACGGCTGGCGCCTGCCTGGCCACCTTATCTCCCCATTAATGTCCCACCTGTCTGCAGGGAAGGGAACTCGTGTCGCCTTGCCAGTCACAGGCGAGGTGGCTGCTTAGGAGACACGATCTGTCTCTCTGCAACACGGGGCCTTTCTTTCCGTGCTGCTGGAATCCATCTGCCACGCACCAGGAATGACTGGTGCACGTCACTCAGCAGCCCTGGAGAACAAAGGGAGCATTCCCACCTCAGTTCCCTGATATAATGACCCAGCTCGGCAAAATCCGGCTCTGAGGGAGCATCCCATGGCCAAGGCATGTCAAGGGGTCTTCCACAGCCCCTCAGCTCCTCAAGGGGCAAACAGGACCCACCAGATCCTCCCAGTTCTGCTGGGGGTTTATGTACAGAAACTCTGCTTTCCTCCCAGAGGAGGTTTAAGAAGAGGTTTCAGGCTGGAGAAGGGAAGGCTGAAGGGACCTCAGAGCCCGTACCAGTGCCTAAAGGGGCTCCAGGGGAACTGAGAGGGATGTTGGACAAGGGGCTGGAGTGGTTGGACAAGGGTCTGGAGTGGTTGGACAAGGGTCTGGAGTGGTTGGACAAGGGTCTGGAGTGGTTGGACAAGGGGCTGGAGTGACAGGACTAGGGGCTGGAGTGACAGGACAAGGGAACGGCTTCCCACTGCCAGAGGGCAGAGTTAGATGGGATGTTGGGAAGGAATTCTTGGTTGTGAGGGTGAGGAGGTCCTGGCACAGCTTTGGCTGCCCCTGGATCCCTGGAAATGTCCAAGACCAGGCTGGATGGGGCTTGGAGCAACCTGGGCTGGTGGGAGGTGTCCCTGCCCATGGCAGGGGGTGGGACTGGATGGGCTTTGAGGTCCTTCCTTCCCAACCCATCCTGTGATTCTAAAAGCAGGATGCAAACGAAAGGGGTCCTCCCCAGCACCTGGAATCTTTCCCTGTCTGCACTGGCAGGGGCTGTGCCGAGTCTTTACCCAGCGTTTGACTTTCCAGCTGCTCCACACACCTGAGTGTCAGCTCCCGGAGTGCTCTCACAAGTGAATAATTGGGGGGTGAATAATAAATCCAACAGTCTCCATTTTTTATTCCTCGTGTTACAGCGCACTGGGAGGCAGCAAATCACAGGGAGCACCGTGGTGGAAGGGGCCGTGTGCTCCTCAGGGAAACACCAGCTCCGGTGAATTTCCAGCCTAACCAGACAAGGCTGACGTGGGGCAGGAGGGGGAACAAAGGCCAAAAAAAAATAGATGTTTTTGTTCAGTGTTAATCCCCCAGACTGGCCGGGATGGTTTTCTTGAGATGAGTGAATGGGACAAAGGAAAACAGGCCAGATTTGCAGTGAAAGGAGACTCCTGGTTGAGGTGTGGGCACCAGCTCCTTCCCTCTCCGAGGAGCTGTCCCAGGAGTGTGGCTTTTGGGATGCCACTGGCACTGCTGCCACTGAAAGACTCAGCCTTGGGAGCACTGGGAGGAGGTTTTACCTCTGCCACTGGCGGGATCCTGCTGAAACCGATGGTTCTGCTTCTGAAAATCTCCTCTTCCTCCCCTCCGGGTCATTCCAGAGAGCTGGAACTGAGCCTGGATTCCAGCACGGGGCTTGCCCACACCACACAAACAGGAAAATAGTCCTTGTCCTGCTCAAAACAGTGAGGAGCTCAACAGGAGCCACAAATCCCACAACGCTCCACTTCCTTTTAGCATCAAAAAACTATCGAGAAAACACATCTTTTAATGATCATTCCTGTGCAGGAGATGTAAGGAAGATTCTGCTAATTGCCAGCGTAATGCTCATTTGCCCCAGCCAATTCCCATGTGCTCCCAAGACACATTCCGGCCTACCGTGGGTTTATTTGGGAGGGATGCTTGTGAAGAAGGTAAATGGGTTTTTTGAGAGCAAAACTCTTGGATTCTGACACTGAATGAGGGACGAAGCAAACAGACACCTTGTATGAATGACAAAAGGACAGAGCTCCTTTCAGGGAAGGAAACGGAGATTCCCCCTGCTCCAGAACAATTCCCATTCTGCTGACTTGGGAGAATGGCTCAGGGGAGCCTGACAGGAAGGAGATGTTTGGGGCATTGGAAGAGCAAGTGAAGCCCACGAGGATCAATAGCAGCACATTTCTATGCAACGGCACCGTCAGAGGCATCCATCCATGCCCTGGTGTGTAGGGACAGCACAGAGGCCACCACCAAAGAGGGGACTGTCCCCAGCAGGAACGAGGACAGGGAACATGTGCTGTGCCTCCTGGGATAACTGCACCTCCCAGAGGGACACCAGCCCTCTTGCAAAGGAGGCTGGTTTGCAGCAGAGCACTGAGGTTACAGAGGGATGAGGATTTGTTGCAGCAGAGCCTGTGGGACAGGAAGGCTTGTCCCAAGGGTTGGGATGGGGAAGCAATCAGGACTGAGCACAGGTGGCATGCTCTTACCCACAAGGAGGGAAAAACTCCTTGGTCTCTCCATCCCAAGTCCCAGAGCTGCTGGTTTAGTTTGGAAAGGGCATTTCAGGAAGTTTCATAGAATTGTTAATGTTGGAGAAGCCCTCCAAGATCTGCAAGTCTAACGCAGCACCATTTTGTTCATCACTAAACCATGTCCCCAAGTGCCACATCCATGAGTTTTCTGAACACTCCATAGATTTCACAGGCACAGGCCTCACAGAATATTCTGGGTTGGAAAGGACCCTCAAGGATTGAGTCCAGCCCTTGAGTGAATGGCCTGTATGGGGATCAGAGTGAGCCCTTGGTGTTATCAGCACCATGTTCAAATCCACCACTGCCCTGGGCAACTGTTCCAATGCCTGACCTCCCTTTTAGGGAGGAAATTTTTCCTAATATCCAATCCAAACCTCCCCTGGCACAACTTGAGTCTGCGTCCTCTTGTCCTCTCCCTTGTCACTTGAGAGAAAGGACCAACCCCCCCTCCCCGCTCCCTCCTCCCANCCCTTGAGTGAATGGCCTGTATGGGGATCAGAGTGAGCCCTTGGTGTTATCAGCACCATGTTCAAATCCACCACTGCCCTGGGCAACTGTTCCAATGCCTGACCTCCCTTTTAGGGAGGAAATTTTTCCTAATATCCAATCCAAACCTCCCCTGGCACAACTTGAGTCTGCGTCCTCTTGTCCTCTCCCTTGTCACTTGAGAGAAAGGACCAACCCCCCCTCCCCGCTCCCTCCTCCCATCAGGGAGCTGCAGAGAGCGAGAAGGTCCCCCCTGAGCCTCCTTTTCTTTGGACTCATAGTGCTGAGCCTTCCAGATGTTACCCCAAGTGCCAGGCACATAATTCCTGCACCAGCAGCAGCCCTGGGATGCACAGCCAGCAGCCAGCCAGGAGCTCGGGGGGCTGAGCCGGAGCATCCTGAACACACACAAGACCATTCCCAGCCTGGCCACCTCACAAATTCCCAGCCTGGCCACCTCACAAAGGCCAACCAGCCTCAACCAGTGGCTTTACAGGAGCAGTGTGAGGAGATGAGAGGTCTGGGTACAATGTGCTCGTGTCTGGTGCTCACATGCAGGGAGATGCACCATTGACCAAGTATGAAACGGCAGCATCAGACTTTGCTCTCACACATGATTATGTGCTGTGGCTGCACTGGGAAAAACGCTCCCTCCTCCCTGGAGAGCTTGTCCACCTGATTGCTCATCTGGAAACCAACAGGTCACCAAAACTCACCCCACTGCAATTCCCCAGCTCTGGTGTGGCTCAGGGAGCACAAGGTCAGAGTTCGGGAGATTGATGCCCATGTTTCATTCCAGCAGCTTGGAGAGCTTCAAAGCTGTGTTGTGGTTAGAAACATGGAATTCCAGAATGGTTTGGGTGGGAAGGGGCCTTAAAAATCATCCTCTGCCATGGGCAGGGACACCTTCCACTAGGCCAGGTCACTCCAAGCCCCATCTAACCTGGCTTTGGACACTTCCAGGGATCCAGGGGCAGCCACAGCTTCTCTGGGATTCAACCTGTGCCAAGGCCTGCCCACCCTCCCAGGGGACAATTCCTTCCCAATATCCCACCTAACCTGCCCTCTGGCAGTGGGAAGCCATTGCCCCTTTTTGTGGCACTGCAAGCCTTGGTACAGAGTCTCTCCATCTTTCTTGCAAACCCTCTTTATGTATTGAAAGACCTCAATAAAATCTCCCTGGAGCCTTCTCCTCTCCAGGTGAACACCCCCAGCTCTCCCAACGTGGCTCCAGCCCTCTGCCCATCCTGGTGCCCCCTCTGGCCTCTGCAGCAGCTCCATGTCCTTGCCGTGCTGTCCCCCAGGGCTGGGGCAGCTCTGCAGGTGGGGTCTCACCTGAGCTGGGGGGCAGAGGGGCAGAATCCCCCCTGTCCTGCTGCCCACGCTGTGGGACCAGCCCAGGGCACAGTTGGCATCATTACAGAAATCCCTCTCCTGGTCTCCAGACCCCAAAAGATCCAGAGCACAAGCCAGGGAGAAAAAGAGCTTTCCTTGATCAGGATGTCTGCAGGTGAGGTCCTGTCCCTACAACGTGGCCACCCTGCACAAGACCCATGGAGGAAACTCTCACCCTTCCTCCCACCCATCCCCGTGGGGCTCCTGGGACACCACACCCTGCTCACCATGGGGAGGACGTGCCTTGGGACAGCTTCTCATACAAGATATTCGACATTTCATCACATTCCAACCAGCAACTTGAGGGGAAGAGCCGAGAAACCCCCTATTTTTAGCAGAAAAGTGCCAAGTCACAGCATTACCTAATCCATTTTGTGGAATGCATTTCATTGGTTGGCTGAAAAGACCTCTGTGTGAGCAAAGGCAAAGCCAGTGAGCTCACCCTTCCCATTTCTAGCCAAACAGGAATAGCCATGCATTGGAATGAGGTGATAAACTGGGCAGAACAATGTCAAGGTCAATAAAGAAGTTTTATTACAATAATACACATTATAGATCCGTAAATAATGATGGGAAGGTATCCTGACAGGTATCCTGACAGGTATCCTGAAAGGTATCCTGGAAGTTACCCTCAAAAGCATCCTGGAAGTATCCTGAAAGCCCTTCTTAGAGAGCCACAAATTTACTATCCCAGCATTCTAAGGATTGGCCACCAGAAAAAAAAAAAGGGAGCAGGTCCTTTCTCAGGAATTTGGTTATCAACCTTAAAATAGAACTGCAGAATCCTGGGATCATTTAGGGAGGAAAAGACCTCCAAGATCATGAAGTCCAACCCGTGACCAACCACCACTTTGTCGACCACACCAGAGCACTGAGGTCCAGCAGTTCCTTGGACACCTCGAGGAATGGTCCAGGCTGGGCCTTCAAGGAACAAAATGCCACAGACAGAGACCCTGAGGAAGCAGAAAGTTCCTTTTTGGGGGGATCCCATCCCAATGGAAACCATCCCTAAGCAGCATCCTGCCCCAGGAACTCCTTGCCTGGGGTTCACGTGTGCCATGAGGGGCAAATCCATGTCAAGGAAGAAGCAGCCTCTGAGCTACCTGGTCCAGTGGAAGGTGACCCTGCCCGTGCCAGGGGGTGGAATGAAATGGTCTTTAAGGTCCCTTCCAGCCCCAGGCCTGGGATTCTATAAGCCCTTCGTCCAGCTCCAGGGGCATGGAAAGATGTCCCTGTGGTTTGCTGGGCTTCGGATCCTGAGCACGGAGCTTCTCCTTCATCCATGAAGAGCATGGAGCTTCTCCTTCATCCATGAAGAGCACGGAGCTTCTCCCTCATCCATGAAGAGCACGGAGCTTCTCCCTCATCCATGAAGAGCAGGGAGCTTCTCCCTCATCCACAATGAGCACGGAGCTTCTCCCTCATCCACAAAGATCACGGAGCTTCTCCATCATCCACAAAGAGCAGGGGGCATCTCTCTCATCCATGAAGATCACGGCGCTTCTCCATCATCCACAAAGAGCACGGAGCTTCTCTCTCATCCATGAAGATCACGGCGCTTCTCCATCATCCACAAAGAGCACGGAGCTTCTCCCTCATCCATGAAGAGCAGCACAGGGGGATTGGCTGCACCAGGTAAAAGAAGGGGCATGGAGGGGTTCTGGGGCCTGGCCACAACCAGCACAGGGAAGGTGCTCTTGGACCTGGGGGACCTGGAGATGCTTCCAGTTAAAGCCCCAACCCTCCCAAGCAGCGTCTGCCTGTTCACCAAAATGGAAATTTTCCAGGCAGACGATATTGATATGCACTGACATTTCACAGGGGGCTGGGGGAGCTGGGAATTTGCCAGAAATAGGCAGCTCTTACTTCTGCTTAAAACTTACTTTTCATCTCACATTCAATTATCAACCACGTAATGTATTTTTAGAAGCTGGCATTAGGAGAGCGCTGTCACTTCTGTTCCAGCCTGACTTGAAAGTTGCCTTTGTGGGAAGACTTGGAATACTTTGCATCGGTTCCTGTCCCAAAACTGGGGAGCAGGAGCAAGGAGAGGTTTGGCAGGTATCTATTCAACCCCCCCCAACTAAACAAACCCAGGCTGAGGGTGGTTCAGGGGATTGGAATGTGAGGCAGAGGCTTGCAGGGATGACAGAGATGGAGAAAATGAGGCAGCAGTGGAAGACGACGTTGACACCAACATTTTTAATGGGACACCAGTGCTCAGGATCCAGGGACCCTCCCACCCCTGTTGCAGCAGTAGGGAGACAAAGCAATTTGGAAGAAATCTGCCAGAAAGACTCTCCTTTTGGGGGGCAAGGTCGCCCCAACACCCACTGCCATGTCCCCCCATCCCTCCCCTCATTGCACGGGTGTCACCGGGAGGGTTTGCATTGCAAGAAGAGGATGGCACAAGCCCTTCAGGGGAAGCAGAGGAAGTTATTAAAGCCTCTTGTCTCCATCTCCCTTTCACAATGCACCTTTTATTACACTGGAAATACAAGCCACCCTGGTTAATGCTCAGGATTAGATTGTAAAGAAAGAAAACAAAAGGGAAGCAGTTGCCTGGGTTAGGAGCGTTTGGAGCTGCGCTTGTAGTGAGTCGCCGCTTCTTGCCAGGTGTTTTGTTGAGTTCAAGTAAAACATCAAAGTCCATTATCTTCCTCGCCTCCTTCCCTGCCTTGCCCTCCCTCTCCTCGATTCAGGGCACGGCGCAAAATTAATTTGGTTTATTCCAGCACACACGATAGCCGCCTATCTTCCCGACTGCCTGGCTGTAAGGAAACAAATTTCCTCCTTAAGCACTTTCCACTTGACCTGCTCTTTTCTCCACGGAGAAAATTGAGGTCAGGGAGCTGCTGTTGTGCAGTGGCTGCCGTTCCCCCACTGCTCTGGGTGCAGCCACCGACACGGGCTCGGGGTCCCTGCACCGCCACCGCCGGTGGCTCTGGGTCTCCCGGCTGGGGCTCCTGCCTGCTCCCTGCTCCCACGAGGCACCAGCAGGCTTAGGAAGGCAACAGCTGCATTTCCCACTTGGTCCAATTATTTTTTAAGTCTCTCCTGTGCTGCTGGAGAGGTTATGTCTGGCGAGCCCTGTAAATAAAGAGAGCTGTGGTAAGGGCAGAGCTGCTGGAAGGTGTCAGGGCGTCGGGAGCAGAGTTGGTGACTCCCGATATCCCATTAGTGGGCAGGTGTTAGTGGACTGCACTGAGCTGGAAATGCAAAGGAGAGAGGGATTTGTCTCCGTGTTTCTTTCCTCCTTTTATATTTCTTCACAGAAAAGGTGAGCACAGACCCCTGAGAGCCCCCACGCCCTCCCTGCCTTGGGCTGGACATGCCTGGAGCCCCACGGAGGGGATGGGTGGCCACTTCCAGCCCCATGGGCATGGCATGGGACAAGTCCTCAGCTTCCCTACCTGCTGGATCAGCGCTGCCAGGAATTTGGCACCGACATCCCAGTTGTTCTTCAGATATTTGGTGGGTGGGGCACAAGAAGCAGAGCAGAACCTCCGAGCACATCGCAGTGTCACCGCACGGGCTCTGACAGGGGGACATGGGCTATGGTCAAGATTCCTGGATCTTCTCCATGATGCCACTCCCAGCACCACTGAGAGCACCCGCCACCCTCCTGTGATGGGTGGGTGGTGTCCTCAGTGCTGCCTGCCCCCCTTCATCCCTGTGGGGCAAGGAGGGGACGGGAAAGGTCTGTGCTCTTCCCAAGGACAGGCAGCTCTCACAGCCCCCCATGCACTGACTGACAGCAGCTCCTGCAGCTCCACTCTCACTCTGCTCCACCAGGGAGGAAAATGTCCCCTCCAGCTCCTGCAGGTCCCCTCCCTGAGGACAGCTTTTGGAGGATGTGGCAGAGCTATCCTCCTTCTCCTCCTCCTC
>VWZG01002627.1:205933-231761 GCA_013396735.1 Grallaria varia | reverse complement strand
TCCTTCTCCTCCTCCTCTTCCTCCTCCTCCTCCTCCTCCTTCTCCTCTTCCTCCTCCTCCTCCTTTGCTCCCAGCTCAGGGGGAAGGGGAGAGGGAAGCTGGAAGTCCAGGCCATGAGAAGGGAGGTCACCACAGGAGGAACCCACCCTGCGTGTGAAACCTGCCCTGCTTGCAGCTATTCCATTCCTGCGATGGACAGGGATGAAGAGAAATCCCATTTAAATGCCCGGAGTTGGGAACTTCCATCTTGGATGGAAGAGTTTTGCCTTGGCAAGAAAAAGGTGCCAGTCTTGCATGTTCTTTGCCCACTTCCAATGGTTTGTCCAACATCCCACGGGCTCTGTGGGAGTGCAAGGTCCTCTGGGATAGGCAGAGCCACGAGCTTGGTGAGTTATTGTTGCTTCAGGAGGTTGTTGATGTGGATGTGCAGGTTCCTCCTGCCTGGCAGTGCTGAGGGGTCAGTGCCAGCTGTGCCCCCATAATGGCTGCAGGTCCCATGGCTTCTCTCAGCCCTCCCATCACCCCCTGGTTACAGTTCAGTCACTTCATGGAAGGGTCTGGACAACCAAAACAAGTCCAAAGCCTTGTGCAGACTCAACACAAGGCAGGTCCATGCCGAGAGCTCCGGGAGGCTGGGAGGGTGGGAATGTTGGGTTCCATGATCCCTGGGGGTTCTTCCCAGCTCTGGATATTCTGTGATTCTCTGATTCTCTTGGGGAACAGCCAGCGCGTCATGGGCTGGGCACGGCACCAAAATGTGCGCCAGCATTCCTGTGGCACAGGGAGCTGGAACAACAGTGTGTCATACACAGTCAGGGAGGGCTGTGCTGGAGGAGGGAATCCCTCAATCCCAGCACCAGCAGCTCCTGTGCCGGTGGGAAATCCCTCTGGGATGTGTCTTATGATGGGCTGTGCCAGTCAGGGAGAGGGATTGAAGGAGAGAGAGCAGCTTTCAGCTTTCCCTCCTGCCACACCTCATTTCTTTAAGCCTTCTCCTCACACGTTGTACCCACAGCCCGCCCTGCCCTGGCACCACTTCCCCATGGATACACAGAGGGGGAAAACCAGAACACAGTCATTTCAGCATAAGAATAAAATATGGATAACCAAGGAGGCATCAGTCAGGAACAACCCGGAGGCACCAGACACTGCCTGGTCCTCAGGTGACACTGTTTCATTTTACCTCCCTTGTTCTCAAATAAACAGTTGTGTTTCTGAGCTACCAGGTAAGCATATTTTCCCCTAATTCCCACATTTGGTTATTGATTTCTGGGGAAAGCTTCCTGCCTTGGCAATACGTGGAGTAAGATCCAGTGAATAATTCACAAGGAATGATTTCCGTGACAAATCCAGCGGCTTCTCTCCGCTCCTGGAACACACACACGGACGAATTGGGGTTGCTTTCTGTTGGAAATTATTCAACACACCGGCTGGTGATTCTGAGCAGTTGTTTTTCACTGTGTGAGCTGATTTTGAGAAGATCCCTGATGTCAATAGGGGACATTTGCATCCAGATGACTGTGACTCGTTCGTGTTGCCTTCTTTTCTCTCCTCTCACAGCAAAACAAACCCACGGAGAAGCTCCAGCCAGAGAAGCACCGGAGAGTGGATGCCAAATAGTTCCTGTCTTAACTAGAAAGAATTTGCTGAGGCCACCACACTGAAAGCCTCCCAAGTCACACAAAGAGCCCGTCATGCCAAAGGCTAATAAAGATGGCAAAGGAGGGAGTGTGTTATAATTACCTACCAGCTCATTTTCAAAAGCACCAGCAGTTAAAAGGCAGCAAATGAAACAATCCCGGGCTTCCTACGCTTCCCACATAATGAACAAACACATTGCCCATGGCAAGCTCACAGGAACGGATCTTTCATTACCATAAAAGAGTCTTAACCTTGACCAACACACTGCTGTGCAGCTGCTCTGCTTGCCTTCATATCAGTTGTTCCACAACTCAAATATTTTGTTTTGGAGCCCTTTGATTCGCACAAAACGCTACAAAATCAAGCATTTCTTATTCCATAGATGCACATGAGGGTTTTTTTGTGGGTTTTTTTTGTATTTCTTCAGATCTTCCTGACGCAGTTTCGAACAGAAAGTGTCTGGCATAAATTCCTGATTGCATTATTAATGTGGAAAAGGGAACATCTGAAGTTAATCTGTTCCACTAATGGGTGCTATATAATACATTAAGTCAGGTTAAGCGTGTGATATAATAAAGATCCGCCGTGTGAGGTATTGGGGGCTTACTGATTGAAGCATAATGGTTATTTTGGTCAATGGTTATAGATTTTTAATAGAATATCCATCTCTGGGCTGGCTGGAGGGGGAGGAAATCTCATTCTGTACCAAAATGAACAACCTGGTGGGAGAGTCCTGGGGGCAGTTTTGGGCACCATGAGATGACAAGGAGCTAAAGAGTGTCCAAAAGAGGGACATGAAGATGTGGGGAAGGGTCTGGAGGGGGAGCCACATGAGGAGCAGCTGAGGGCACTTGGTGTGTTCAGCTGGAGAAGAGGAGACTGAGGGGACACCTCATCCCAATCTGCAGCTTCCTCGGGAGGGGCAGAGGAGGGGCAGGCACTGATCTCTGCTCTGGGGGGACCAGGGACAGCACCCAGGCAATGGCTGCAGTTGTGTCAGGGCAGGCTCAGGTGGGATCTCAGGACAAGGTCCTTCCCCCAGAGGGTGGTGGGCACTGCCCAGGCTGCCCAGGGCAGTGGGCACAGCCCCAAGGCTGCCAGAGCTCCAGGAGGGTTTGGACAACCCTCTGAGGGATTGTTGGGACGTCTGTGAAGGGCCAGGAGCTGGACTCAATCCCTGTGGGTCCCTCCCAGCTCAGGAGGTTCTGTGATTCTATTAACATTAACACTTTTTTTTTTTTCAGTACAAGTTCTTTGGCTATTTCTGAAATCTTTACATTAATAAATCAAAATGTAAAACTCCAGCAGCTGATCAAAGTGAGAAGAGTTCCTTGCTCTTCATGAGATGCAAGGCAAGTGTCAGTCTGGAAGGTGAGTGTGTCTACGGGCTGCTCTTGCACACACAAGGAAAAGGAATACACAAGGAAAAGGAATACACAAGGAAAAGTATCTACTCTGCTTTAAGACATTTTTTCCTTTTTCTGTCTAGATCAACAAAATTGAAGATATTTCACAATAGAGAAAGAGCCTCTTCCTGGATTCAAAAGGGATGAATAAGCAGATATATTTCAAGGACTTGATAGGCAGCAGCATCGCCCTGCACACTCTGCAGCTTCCATTTTCCCTGCCACAAAAGCAGCAGATATCAGCTTAGCTCCGACAAAATGAAAAAATTAATGGGATGCTTAGAGAAAACTATCCTTCAATGCTGTATTCCTTGGTGATTTACTAGGCAAAAAAAAAAAAATGCCCCTTTCTGAGGCTGAGTGAAACCCCCGTGGGCTTCCTGAACAATTGCAGGGAATGTTGTGTTTTATTCTGTGCCAAACTTCCCAGTGTGGAGCCCGAGAGCCCCCAGCAGTGTTGCAGAGCCAGGCAATTAGTGCGGGGAGGACAAAAAAGGATCCTCAGGTTCAGCTTTCACGGTTATTCCTGTCAAATACACGGCTCCCCATCCTCTCCCAGGCAGGGATGTTGTTAGGGATGAGTGAGAGGAGCTGCCCTCTGCCCCCTCCGCTGGCACAACCCGACACAGCTCCACTGGGGTTACAGGAGAGACAGGGACACAAAGGGAATCTCTGGGAAAAGGCACCAAAGCTGAACGTGGGAGTCCTTGTTATCAGAGTGAAGCCGTGGCTGGGATCAAGAGCTGGACTTGATGATCTCCGAGGGCTTTTCCAACCTGGCTGGTTGTGGCTTTGCCCCATGGTGCACCTTCCTGAGGGGGCAGGCTGGGAAGGGCACCATGGGGATGGAATAGCAGGATGGAGCTCTAGAGAACATGGGAAGAAGGAAGAGGAGCACAGATGCTTGGCCCTTCCTCAGGATGCCTGACATTGGCCCTTTCCAAATAGCAGATTCCTGCTGTGGTAAACAGGGTTTTGATGGGTCTGCTTGATTTTCCTCTGTGCCGTAGTCTTACTGAGAGGGAATGGGTTGGGTTGGAAGGGAAATTAAAGCTCATCTTGTTCCACCCCCTGCCATGGGCAGGGACACCTCCCACCAGCCCAGGTTGCTCCTAGACCCTTCAACCTGGCCTTGGACACTTCCAGGGATGGGGCAGCCACAGCTTCTCTGTGATTCAATCTGTGCCAGGGCCTGCCCACCCTCCCAGGGAACAATTCCACCTCAATATAATGCCTAATCCTGTCCCCTGGCAGTGGGAAGCCATTCCCTGCGTCCTGTCACTCCATGTCCCTGTCCCCAGTCCCTCTCCAGCTCTCCTGGAGCCCCTTCAGGCACCGACACGCAGAGACAATACAAGGCACGAAGCCAAACACAGTCCGTGTTTGTGGATCCCACTCAGCGACACAAACAGAGCCAGAGCTGCCATAGGTGGTCAAGGACCTGTGTCCGTGGGTAAAAATCCACGTGATGTGCCCTTACACAACTCCCTGCATCAGGAATTTGGCTGCAAGGCTGGCTCTGCCTCATCTAACTCAGGAGGGAACTGGATACATCTGGAAGTGCAGGTCTCCCATCACTAATTAAGACAGATGCCAAACTTCCAGGGAGATGAGCTGGGTTTAACAAAGTAAATGCTGCCCTTAGTGTTCAACACATTCCTGCTGATTTCAATACATTTTATGACTTACTTCACAAGCTGTACCGGTGTCTAAACAATTGGTAATTCATATACAAATGGCTTCTTCATATTATTTCTGATTAAATTATACTCAAACAGGCAAATGTATCCTGGGCTGGTCCCCCAGCATGGGCAGCAGGACAGGGATGGGGGGATTCTGCCCCTCTGCCCCCCAGCTCAGGTGAGACCCCACCTGCAGAGCTGCCCCAGCCCTGGGGGACAGCACGGCAAGGACATGGAGCTGCTGCAGAGGCCAGAGGAGGCACCAGGATGGGCAGAGGATGGAGCAGCTCTGCTGGGAGGGAAGGCTGGGAGAGCTGGGATTGTCCAGCCTGGAGAAGAGAAGCTTTGGGGGGACCTCATTGTGGTCTTCCAGCACTTGAAGGAGCTACAAGAAAGATGGAGAGAGACAATTTCCAAGGGCCTGGAGGGACAGGACAAGGGGGAATGGCTTCCCACTGCCAGAGAGCAGGGTTGGATGGGATATTGGGAATAAATTCTCCCCTGTGAGGGTGGGCAGGCCCTGGCACAGGGTGCCCAGAGAAGCTGTGGCTGCCCCTGGATCCCTGGGAGTGTCCAAGGCCAGGTTGGATGGGGCTTGGAGCACCCTGGGCTGGTGGAAGCTGTCCCTGCCCACGGCAGAGGGTTGGAACTGGATGATCTTTAAGGTCCCTTCCAACCCAAACCATTGTGGAATTCTGGGATTCTCACTACAGATCTATCAAACCCCCTGTCCTGCCCTGCATGTGGCTGCAAAGACAACTAGCCATTGCTCCAAAAATGTCCTGCAGGGCCATGTTATGATGTTCTCACCCCTCTGGAGGAAAGAGGGAAGCTCTTTCCAGCTTTGCAGAGACCCACAGTCCTGAGCCAGCCACAGTGCTCCTGGCTGGTGGGTCCAAGGTGTTGGTGAGCTGAGCTGGTGACAAGTCTCAGCAGTGGCTGCCTGGCCACGAGGACTCTCCCCGTGGGGTTCACTGAGATAATCACCAGCAGAATTTATGAGCCCCTGGCTCTGTGGAGAAGAGTTCCCCCCACCCCAGGATGATCACCAGGGCAGCTGCTCCAGCAGCCAGGATCTGCTCCAGTGATGTCCCTTACAGAGCAGGATTCAGCTGGATCACCCTTAGTCTTCACTCTGGATTTGCAACCTGCAAAGTAAACTGGATCTAGTTCGGGCTTGGATTTAGAGCTGATGGGGAAAATCTTCCCCAGCCTCTCAAAAACAGTAAGAGCAAAAGGAAAAAAAATTCAGATCAAAGAAATGAACTGAAGGAGGAAAGAAAAATGCAACTTGAATCTGCACCTTCAGACCATGAGGTTGGGAATGACCAGTGTCCTGAGAAGTGACCCTGGAGGATGTAGGGCTCTCCCTGTGCAATGCCTTTTGAAGGATGTGCTGTCTTGGATCTGGTGCTGACAGTCCAGGATTGCAGGATTGCACTCCTCCTTCCCATCCC
Organism: Grallaria varia; assembly: GCA_013396735.1. NCBI lineage: Eukaryota > Metazoa > Chordata > Aves > Passeriformes > Formicariidae > Grallaria > Grallaria varia. The sequence continues at coordinate 225,575 of VWZG01002627.1, read as the reverse complement.
AGTTCCTCCTTCCCAATCCAGCTCCTCCTTCCCATCCCAGTTCATCCTTCCCATCCCAGTTCATCCTTCCCAGTCCTGCTCATCCTTCCCATCCCAGTTTATCCTGCCAGCCCAGCCTATCTGTCACCTTGGGACATGTTTACCAGCTTCTGACAGCTCTGGAAGGTGATTGATATTGATTTGAATTGTTATGCAAATACACTGGTGCTCCTCTCTTCCTACACCTTCTCCCAGGTTGTGACAGTGGCCATTTGCTCCAGGGATTTTTTCCTTTTTTTTTTTTTTTTAAGGAACAGGTGAGTTGGTCTCATGGCCTCAAACATCCTTAAATAGAGCAAATGATGTGCCAACCCCTGAAGATGGATGTTTATCAGTGCCAGGCAACAGAAATGTCTCTTTTACTTTCTCTTTTCTTGCCTTGCACATTCCTTTGCAAGTATTTGTCACCCTCTGTTGATAGATAAAATTTTCAAAGCAACTCAAAGTCTCCAAGTCCCACCTTTAAAGTCAAATCTGGGGTTTCTACAAACACGGGTTAGTTGCAAAGTGCAACAAGAACTGCAAAGACTTGACTGAAGTCCAAATGAATCCCTGAAGACTCATCCTGAGGCAGAGCTGGGAGAAGGGAACTGGAGAGAGAGAGAGCAACTGGGATCAGCTCATGCCTAGAGATTAGTGGGAGGCTGTGGGGCCCAGATTGCCCATGTAACTCATGGCAGAATATTGGAATAATACAAAATGTTGTATTCTGGTGTCCTCAAGAGCCATCTGATTGCACAAAGATATTAAAAAATATTTTTAAATTTTTTGAGATGTACCTCCACCACTCAACTGCTTCTCCCTGCCCAGGGTTGTTTTGAAGAAGAGAAACCTGGGTCTGGAACGAAGAGCTTTAGGAGGAACTTTTTAATTTAAACCCAACTCTTGAGTTAGCACGAAAATCAAAACATTAGCAGACCAGGTTTCACAGGATGGTTTGGGTTGGAAGGGACCTCAAAGTCCATCTCATTCAACCCCCTGCCATGGGCACCTCCCACCAGCCCAGGTTGCTCCAAGCCCTGTCCAACCTGGTCTTGGACACTTCCAAGGATCCAGGGGCAGTCACAGCTTTCTCTTGGCAGGCTGTGCCAGGGCCTGCCCACCCTCATGGGGAGAATTCTGTGTAACTACAACCCAGGAGAAACAGAAGCAAGGATGGAGCAGTTGGACTCATGGGAGCAGCTCTGAGTGGTGACACCCAAAGGTGGTGGTGACACCCAAAGGTGGTGGTGACACCCAAAGGTGGTGGCCCCTGAAAGACCCCAGAACAATTTCTGATGACTGAGGGAGAAGGTTGTTCTTAAACATCATTATTCTTTGTGACTCAGCTCTTTGCATCCTGAGCCAAAGGCCTTCCAAAAATCCTCATCTCACTCTGCTTTACCCTCACTGGGAAACCCCTCCCTTATTTCTGGTGACTCCTCTGGTCCCGACAGAACAAAACCAAGAGTGTCAGCAGCAGAGGTCACAGCTGTGTTACTGGGCTCCAAGAGGCCTTGGTCAACCTCCTCTTGCAACCAATTACCAGGTCTCCTTATGGTCTTCAGATTAAGCTCAAGCCTAACAGATTAATCTGAAGACTAATAGGTTAATCTTAAGACTAATAGATAAAGGAATCACACTGGGGGATTTCAGGAACGTGGCCTTGAGCTGTGCTTTATCACCAAGAAAGTACCCTGGAAAGCCAGGTGGCCCCTGGCTCCAAGGTGTATGGAATCAACTAACCAGGATGCACGGAAACATCTCACTCTCCTTCACTCTCCCCACTTGAGATGAAGCCCCAGAGTGCAAATTCATTTCCACACTGGCCACATCTTTGGTCACAGCGACCCCAAACAGCACTCCAGGCTTTGGGCAGAGGGGATGGGAAGCTGAGAAAGGACCTGGGAGTGCTGGTCAACAGCAGTTGGACAAGAGCCCAGGTGTGCCCAGATGGGTAAGAAGGCCAAGAACACTTGGCTTGTATCAAAAAGAATGTGGCAGCAGCACCACAAAAGTGATTGTCCTTCTCTGCTGGGCACTGCTGAGGCACCTCCAACCCTGGGTCCAGTTCTGGGCCCCTCATGGCACGAAGGACATTGAGGGGCTGGAATGGATCTGGGAAGGGGTTGGAGCAGCAGGAGGGGCTGAGGGAGCTGGGGGGGCTCAGCCTGGAGAAAAGGAGGCTCAGGGGGCACCTTCTGGCTCTGCAACTCTCTGACAGGAGTGGGGAGCTGGTGGGGGGGGATCAGGCTCTTCTCCAGGGAACTGGGACAGGAGGAGAGGGAACAGCCTCAGGCTGGGCCATGGGAGGGGCAGGTGGGACAGCAGGAGGAATTTCTTCCTGGAAAGGGTGGTCAGGCTTTGGAAGGGGTTGCCCAGGGAGGTTTGGAGTGCCCAGCCCTGGAGGTGACCAAGGGATGACTGGCTGTGGCACTGAGTGCTCTGGGCTGGGGGACAAGGTGGGCATCGGGCACAGGGTGGGCTCCGTGGTCTGGGAGGTCTTTTCCAACCTCAATGAATCTGTGATTCTGGATCTCTCCTACTGTCCCTGCCATTCCTCAATCATTCCTCTCTCCAGCCCCCAGTGCCCTTCACAAACACACCCATGCCTTGAGTTCTCTGCCAACTCAGTAGCAAAAATATTTGAGGTCCCTGAGCGGGGCCTTGATGGGAACCACCAGGACCCTCCAGATCCATTCCCTGCCTCCAAGTCCCACTGATCCATTTCTACCTGTGCTCTTCAACCAGACCCCTTGTAAGGGTGGAAAGGTGCATTTAGAGCCACGCTCTTTCCTCCCAGGCAATCAATGGTTATTAAGTGCATCTTTTGGGTGGGGAGACGAGGAGAGCCAGCGATTCACGGCGCTCTTCAACCCCAAGAAACTTCATTTTCTATTAGGGCTGATAAACAACCTGGAAAAATACAAATCAGTGACCTGGGTCTACCTGACAGGAATAACAACGGAGCCCCAGGGGATACAGGATGTCTCAGTTGGAAGGGACCCACAGGGATCACTGAGAGGAGAAGGAAGGTTTGGGAAGGGAAGGTTTGGGAAGGGAAGGTTTGGGAAGGGAAGGTTTGGGAAGGGAAGGGAAGGTTTGGGAAGGGAAGGTTTGGGAAGGGAAGGTTTGGGAAGGTTTGGGAAGGTTTGGGAAGGGAAGGGAAGGTTTGGGAAGGTTTGGGAAGGTTTGTGAAGGTTTGGGAAGGGAAGGGAAGGGAAGGGCCCCACTACTACAGGAAACATCTGGGGCTGCTGAGGACCATCAAGTGGTTGAAACCCCTGGCAGTCAAGGAGGGCAATGGAGCCAGATCCTCACTCAACCCAGAGGGAATGAGAAGGGATTTAAATCCCAGCAGTGGTCCCTGATGCTGCTGAGTCCAACCAGAAGACCATAACAAGCTCAGGGACCATCAGGGACCATCAGGGACTATCAGGGACTATTAGTTTAGGGTTGTCACAGCACAGATCAAGGTGCTGAATTCGTGAGACCACATTTTCCCTGTTTCCATATCAGGGCTTCCCCAGAGTAAGTGCAGTTTGACAACCTGGCTCCTGGTTCCCTGCACCCATCCATAGGAGCATGAAACAAATAGGAGTCTTCTTAATAGGAAACTGCAAACGCTCCATTACACACCCAGTTATTCATATATTTCTCCTGCCTTTTGACTCCAGGCAAACCTTCAGCTCAGAAAGGAAATTTTCAGAAATATCAACAATGTCTCTTAATCACTGCAGTAATAAATCATACCTTGTATCACGGGAACTTCAGTCTATCCAAAAAATGAGGGTTTATAAAGGCTCCTGAATCATTCATGCCGTCTGTGTCTGTGATATGAGGGAGAGTTACATTAGGATAATGGAAATTCTGAAGAATTTGCAGGATTTGGTGGAATAAGAGGAGATGTTCCAAATAACCGTTGACAAAAAAAAAAAGCAATAACCACCCCTTGGCTGAATGCAGAGCCTCTGTGGGAAACATGTCCCTGCACCTCAAATCTCTGCTGTAACAAGGCAGGAGAAATAGAAAACTAGGTCTGGGAGTGCTGAGTGAGCGAAATTAAGGAGTCAGCAGCAAGGATAACTGCAAAATCCAGTCAGTGGCCTGTCACATACATGGAGCAACCCGTGCCCAGCAACTTGATGGAATCATAGAACAGTTTGGGCTGGAAGGGACCTTAAGATCACCCTGTTCCAACCCTGACACTTTCCACCAGCCCAGGTTGCTCCAAGCCCCGTCCAGCCTGGCCTTGGACGCTTGCAGGGATCCAGGGGCAGCCACAGCATCTCTGGGCACCCTGTGCCAGGGCCTGCCCACCCTCACAGGGGAGAATTTTTCCCAAATATCCCATCTAACCCTGTCCTCTGGCAGTGGGAAGCCATTGCCCCTTGTCCTGTCCAAATTCCCTCCTTTCCCTCTCCCAACACTGTAAATCCAGGTTAATTCCCAAGTGCTGGTTTTGCGACCCAGTTATCATAGAGATAAAAAAGAAAAACAGACACTAAACATTGTTAGAGAATTCCTCATTTATCCTAGTTTCAGTTGGCTGTAATGAAGATGCAAGACCTTTCAGCTCAATTCAATCAGCCCCATTCACAAGCCACCTTATGATCCATTAGTTCAATCCCTCCAAATTTGATTGCAGCGTGTGTTGATTCCAATCAATTGTTTTCAGCTCTTCTCCATTGATTTTCATGGACTCACATTATTCTACCAAGGCTTCAGTTAAATGTGGGGGCTTGAACCAAGGCAGTGGCTCCGTGGGCACCTCATGGGAGGTGTCCGGGCTGGGCCAGCTCCCCCTGGGACAGGCCAAGCACCACACGGGTCCCAGCAGACCCAGGAAAGATGACAACTCCAGCTTGAAGATTTTTCCAAACCATCTTCCCTATCCCGTATCTCTTTGGCAGCTCTGAACGGCAGCAAGAACAGAGGAAACCTCATCCAGAAACCATTTGGACACAAGAGGTATTTTTTCTCAATGAGAACAATCATCCATTGGAATAATAAGCCCAGGGAAGTGACGGATTCCTCAACACTGGACACTTTAAAGGTTTGGCTGGACACGGTGCTGGTTCATCTTGTCTAGACTCTGCTTTTGCTAAGAGAGGTTGGGTTGGACCAGATGATCCTTGTGACCCCTTCCAACACGTTACTCTGTGACTTGTGATTTAACCAGGTGTGACAAAGAGGGAAAGGGGGAAGAGGCACACACAGAGGAGGCTCAGGCAGTTATTCAGAGTCACAAACTCTGTGGAAGGAAGGACCAGAACTAAAGCAGAACTTTCCTCAATCCCAGGCTACTGATCTGATTACTGGTCTGAAATCTCTAAGGAAAGAAAGGAGCATCTCTAGGAAAAGGTCTGAACTGGGGACAGCCACTGAAGGAAGCTCCAGGAAACAGGGAGTTTGTCTCCTGGCACACTGGGCTGTGCTCCCAGCTGGGAACACTCCTGAATGGACAAGTAGCTCATGGACAACACCCAGGAGAAGGAGCTCGTCTCTCTCACAGGAGACAGGTTCGCTTCTCTCCTGCTGACCCTTCATCCAATCTATTTGACAGGGAATATTTCCTTCTGAAACCCCCCCAGGCTGGCCCAACTCATGCAGATCTGACATCTGTCCAAGCAGGACAAGGCAGAGAAATTCTCCTGGAGCTTCGTCACAAAATCAGGTCATTGAGACAAACCCGAAGAGACTCTTCCGACTTGGTGGAAAGGTTGCTGTCAAAAACCCAGCACTGCAATGTTAACAGGAAGCAACTCTGAAAAGGGTCTGTAGGAAGTTTGATGGAAATCCCAGGTGGAAGTAAAAGAAAAATCAGCTGCCACTTTCCTCTGGAGAGATGAAATGTTGACAGCAGCGACATTTGGAACGTCACTGACGTTTCTGAAGTTGAACAGGCAGTGCAGGTGAAGATCCCTGAGCCAGCACAAGGTACAGACGCCATGGGATGTCATTGTCCCACACACTTTAAGGAAAGGTATGACCAGTTTAAAACCCAGTTGTCACGCTGGAATTCCCAGTCCCACCAGAATGTGTCCCTCTGGAAACTGTAGGTTTTACAGCCTGCTCAGGAACCAGCTGCAAGCTCTGCAGGACACAGAATCCCACAATAGGCTGAGCTGGAAGGGACCCTCAAGGATCAGCGAGTCCAACCCTCAGCCCCGCACAGGACCAGCCCCAAGAGTCCCCCCCTGTGCCCCAGAGCATCATCCCAACGCTCCTGGAGCTCTGGCAGCCTTGGGGCTGTGCCCACTGCCCTGGGCAGCCTGGGCAGTGCCCACCACCCTCTGGGGGAAGGACCTTTGCTGAGATCCCACCTGAGCCTGCCCTGACACAACTGCAGCCATTGCCTGGGTGCTGTCCCTGGGCCCCCCAGAGCAGAGATCAGTGCCTGCCCCTCCTCTGCCCCCCCCGAGGGAGCTGGACCTGCACTGAGGGGTCCCCTTGGTCTCCTCTTCTCCAGCTGGACGCCCCAAGTGCCCTCAGTGTCCTCACACACCCTTTCCCATCCTCGTTTCTCCCTTGGAGGATCCCTGAGCCAGCACAGGGTGTGGAGGCCCCGGGATGACCCCTGCACTTCGAGGAAAGGTATATCCAGTTTACAACCCAGTTGTCACACTGGGATTCCCAGTCCCACCGGAACATGTCCCTTTGGAAGCCTCAGGTGGTACAGCCCTGCAGGAGAGGATGGGTTGTGCTCACAGTACCTGGGCTCTGGAGAGACAACTCAAGGAGTGTCAGTGGTGGGGAAAGAACTTGTGGAGAGGAGGAAAACCTGCCTGGCGTGTTGCTTAATGGAGTGCGAATGAATTGGACAGCACTGCTGCTAATGTGCTGGGATTATGCTTAGTGTGTGAATGACCTTGTTGGAGCTGAAAGCCAAACACATTCACAGCTCCAGGGCCCTGCTGGGGGCCCAGCAAATCTCCAGCGCTGCCATTCTGGTGCTCCCAACAGGGTGGGTTTGCAACTGCCCCTGCTCCTGCCCCAAAGCCAGGCGGGAATGGAGCCTCTTGGGAAGGGATTGAGACCACTGGGACAACGCCTTTTCCTCTGGCATATCGTGCTGTAAGGTAGAAAGGCTGAGAGAGCTGAGGGTGTTCACCTGGAGAAGAGAAGGAGACCTGAGAGCCCCTTCCAGTGCCTAAAGGGGCTCCAGGAGAGCTGGAAAGGGGCTTGGGGCAAGGACATGGAGTGACAGGACAAAGGGGAATGGCTTTGCACTGCCAGAGGGCAGGCATGGATGGGATATTGGGAAGAAATTGTCCCCTGGGAGGGTGGGCAGGCCCTGACACAGTTTGGGCAGGGAAGCTGTGGCTGCCCCATCCCTAGATGTGGGGCAGAATTGTCCAAGGCCAGGTTGGATGGGGCTTGGAGCAACCTGGGCTGGTGGAAGGTGCCCCTGCCCATGGCAGAGGGTGGGACAGGATGATCTTTAAGGTCCTTTCCATCCCAAACCAGTCTATGATTCCAGCTCTGGCCAGTAAGAGAACATCAAAGATAACAGTACAGAGTTACGGGCTCATGCATGCACTAAACCAAGCCTGGGAGCAACTGGGAATGGGCCTGGCTCCTGAACAGCTCATTTGTCTGAGCTTCAGTTGTGCCATCGGTGTCCCCAGGGTTGAACAAACACTGCAGGGAAGCAGCTACCTAGAGAGTTACCTGGAAAAGGAAATAAATCCCTGTGGGTCCTTGGAACCCCACCCAGGTCGTGGCCCCCGCCAGCACAGACACGGCTCAAGTGAGTTGCTCATTGAGTGCTCACCTGCAACACGTCAATAACCTCCTCTGTTTGGATTTGTTCCTGCTGGCTTTAAAACAAACAAACAAACAAACAAAGTCTCTTTTAATAAGAACAGGCAAATAGACAAAACTGATGCAATTCCAGGTTCACTCCTGGTGTTTGGCCCCAGACTTTGGCCCAGCTCTGTGCATTTTTAAATTGTTCCAATCAAAGAGTGGGAAACTGTGCTTTATGCTCTCTGTACTAGCATGGAGAAGGAAAAGCATGGAAGAAAGCTTGAAAAAATAGGAAAAGGGGAGGATTAGCATATAAATTATTATTGTTGGAGAGAGAAGGAAAGTGAATTCCCAGGCTGAGTTAGGGCATGTTGACCTGCCCAGATTCACACTCTCCTGACCTGTGCCCACGTCCACTCCCAGCTGTTAAAAACCTTCCTGTCTCCATGTTCAAAATGCCAGAATCCCAGAAGTTGGTGTTGCCTTAAAGGACTGAAGAAAAAAAACTCCAGGCAAATTTAGTAGGAGATAAGATAAAGAGAGCAGAAGCTTTAATAAGCCTCCAGGCTCCAGGAATACTGTCCTCTGACCCTGGTTCCATGATTTTATAATAATGTCCATGCAATCCCATTCTGCCACTCCCCTCAGTCGTGCCCCTTTCCTCCTCCGGCACACCCCGTCTGGAATTGAGTCTGGGGGTTTGGGACCCCTCTTTCAACATCTCTGTCTTCCTCGCAGCACGTCGGGTCCTTGGAGGCCTTCCAAAGTCCTGGATTTGGAGGTCCTTCTGTCCATGTTCTTATCTTCTGGCGCAGGCCTCATGGTGTCTTTCTGCAATTCTACCTTGAAATGAAGACTAAACAGCTACTGCAATTTTGAGGGATTGATACAGGATGGAGTTGGTGTGTGTAAACACCAAGCTATTGAGCTACATTAAATCTACAACTTCTAAAATCAACAAAATTAAAAAATTAAAAAATCAAAAGCCCTGAGGCATCATTGGAAAAGACCTCCAAGGTCATCGAGCCCACCCTGTGCCTGGTGCCCACCTTGTCCCCCAGCCCAGAGCACTCAGTGCCACAGCCAGGCCTGCCTTGGGCACCTCCAGGGATTGGGGACTCCAAACCTCCCTGGGCAGCCCCTTCCAACGCCAGACCACCCTTCCCATGGAGAAATTCCTCCTGCTGTCCCACCTGCCCCTGCCCTGGCCCAGCCTGAGGCCGTGTCCTCCTGCCCTGTGTGAGCTGGTGTGGCTGCAGAGCACGACCACAACTCATCGCTTGTGCTGCCCAGGGTGCAAGAGCCAGAGACCTGCCAGCCCTCAAATTCCCATTCCCAGCAGGAGTTCCTGCAGAGTTTGTGTCCTGTGGGAAGAAAGCACCTTTCTGTATAAACCAGGAGCAGGGTTGAAGGCACGGGAGAGCAATAAAATTCGGAGGGGTGGTAACACTGAGGGTTTTTTCTCCTTCCCCGCCCTGATCTGAGGTTAATGCTGGAAATTCCTCCCCGTGCTGCAGGAGGGAAGGGCACCCTGCTGCAGGGAGCATGAAATCCTCTTCTCAGGAGCAGGAGCCGCTGCCTCTCTGTCCCTTGCCCAGAGCAGCTCCCGCTGCCTCTGCTGTTGTGCATCCAAATGCCGAGACTTCGCAGGGAACGGTGCAGCTTGAACAGGATTGATTGATGTCCCTCTCCAGCGTCCTCCAGAGCCTGTATGCTGGGGATGCATTTACATACATGGTCCCTTACAAGTGCCCCCCACGCCCCTGGGAGCAGCGTTATCCAAAGAGGGATTCTCGACGCCCTGGAACGTTCCTGCCTCTGCTTTGGTGCAGCAGCGGCCGATAAGGGATTTGTCAGCGGAATTACCTCGCTATCAAAACAATAAACCCCGACTCACAAGGTGACATTCCAGGGGAATTCAATTCTCTCCTTTGCGCCTTTCTTTCTTTTTGTTTTATGTATGATATCTTCCCTGCTCCTCACTGGAAGGTCGGCAGAGCAGAGGAAGTAAGTTGTTATTAAAAGGAAAAGCTTTATTTGATTCCGAGGAGACTCGGAGCTGTTAGGGAGGATTTCTGATGGGGTGACAGGGGATCCTTCGTTTCTTAAGGTGTAGTGCAAATGGGTATCCCTTAAAGGCACGTGGTCAGCGTGTTTGACTTCAGACCTTCGTCCTGCTCGGGGAGCAGTTGGATTGTGGCTTGAATATGTGAATTTCCAGCAGCTTTTTGTTGAGACTCATCACTTCTTTGCTCACAACAACATAACACAACAGTTAGCAATTAATTATAGATGCACTCGAGTCCAGACATGAGCTCACACTGTTGGCTTGGCAAAGACACCTAATTAATAAATAACGATGATGATGATGAATAAAGATGGGAGTAAACAAAGGGGCTCTGTATGAACTATGAACCATGAAGTATTCATGCTCCAGGCTCTCAACAGAGCAATTCTGCCGATCCCCCCTCACTTCACAGCACTTCAGCACTTCCCAACCAACCCCGAGCTCCTGCTGGTTAGGGGCTTATACACAAGTCCCACACAGCATCCAGACTGAAATTCATCAGCTGTGACATGGGAAAAGGCTTGGACTCGGGATCCTTGGATCAATGATCCATAAAAACTGGGCAACTGTGTCAGTATCTGCCATGGCCATGACGGAGGGCGGTACTGAAGGAAGGTAAAGGTGGGAGTTGGAGTCTCCTGCCTCCACGTTCACCTGGACACTCCCGGAGAACCACAGAGCCATTAAGGTTGGAAAAGGTCTCCAAGATCACCAAGTCCAACCTTTAATGCAAAGCTTTACTTCTAAGGCTACTGCTTCAGATTCACAAAATATTTTAGGTTGGAAAAACCCTCTAAGACCATTGAGTCCAACTCTTTACCCACCACTGCCAAGGTCACCACTGACCCACATCCACACGGCTTTTAAATTCCTCCAGGGATGGGGACTCCACCAGCTCCCTGGGCAGCTGTGTCAGTGCCTGACCACCCTTGCTGGGAACAACTATTCCCAGTATCCAACCTGCCCCTCCCCTGGCACAGCCTGAGGCCGTTCCCTCTCCTCCTGTCCCTGTTCCCTGGAGCAGAGCCCAATCCCACCCTGGACCCATCAGAGCCAGAAGTTCCCCCCCTGAGCCTCCTTTTCTCCAGGCTGAGCCCCCCCAGCTCCCTCAGCCCCTCCTGCTGCTCCAGCCCCTTCCCAGCTCCGTTCCCTTAATAACTCCAAGGACATTCCAACCCCTCTGTCCTCTTAAACCACACTCACTCTCCTGTTGTCCATCCCAGTGGGCTCTGCTTGGGAATCAGATGTTATTCCATATCCTCCTTGCCTCACTGGCAGGACAGATGAGAAGAGTGAGCAGGTCTCCCACTGTGGAGGTCCTGAGTCTCTTGGAGTGATTTATTTTAGATCATAACAATTTAACCACCAGTGAAGAAGAATCAAAAGCTGATGTTGCTTACTCCTTTCTGGCCTTCAGCCTCCCAATCCTCGTTATATTTGTCCTAACAGAGGTATCGACCCACACAGGGATGATTGATGAGTGCAAACACCAAGCTTAACTGAGTTTTTCTTCCCTTCCAAAGAGGCCTTGCAGCCAGAACCCCAATTAAGGGGTGTTTCTTAGAAGGACTTATCCTACCATAACCCTCTTTTTTTTCCGTGTTCATAAAGATAATTGTAGAGGGACAAGATGTTTCCCCTTTAAAGATGAGACAACACTCACAGCACCCCTCGAGGAGTCTGTTTGGTTTACTTCAGCTTACTTCGGTGTTTGAGGATGCAAATACCAATGGCATGAGAATGACCAGGCTTTGCAGTGAAAATTACAGGCTGCAGGCAGTGCAAAACCCACCAGGAGAGAAGCCTGGAGCTTGAAATGACTGCAGTTCCCTCATTTTTAGTGTTTTTCCCCATCACTACTGTTGTCAGTCATCGTTAAGTATTAAATTGCATAAAACACAAACTCTTGGAAACAAACATCAGCGCTTATCAGCCTATGTCAAAAGTCAATTTTTTCTTTACAGCAATTTCACCTGGAAATTACTTCTGGTGAGATGCACAGGGCGGCTCAGCCCCGAAATCTGGGCCCTGCTGGGGGCACAGAACCCAGAGCTGGGCTCTTCTCCCCTCTCCCCACTCCCTGTCTGATCCCCCGACCTTCAGGCTGGCTGTGCAATCACAGAATCACAGGATGGTTGGGTTGGAAGGGGCCTTAAAACTCATCTCGTCCCACCATCTGCCGTGGGCAGGGACACCTTCCATGAGCCCAGGTTGTTCCAAGCCCTGTCCAACCTTTAATTAAAGAGGAAAATATCCCACCACACATGGAGGCCCCAGTTGGAATTTTCCTTTTAAAGTCTGAGGACAGGTCATATGTGAAATCTAATGATTGAATTAGCACCTCCAGTCACAGACGTGGTAAAATAAGGAATCGCAGGGAATTTATACTGTTAATAAAACCCTCTGAGTGAGTTCCTGACAAATAGCTTGTGAATTAACGTAATAAACAACTACTGTTTGTTGATAAATTGCGTCTGTGCTGAAAGGGAAATAGCAGAGATGGGTTGAGCTGCCTCTGGAATTACAGTGGATGTTATTACTTCATGATGTCAACACCCGGTGGCTCAGACACATGAACTGTGGGTGACTCGGTGACATCCCTGCCATACGTGTGACTCAGGACAGTTCCCATCACAGCCCAGTGAGCTCTGGGACAGGGGCAGGCACTGATCTCTGCTCTGGGGGGACCAGGGACAGCACCCAGGCAATGGCTGCAGTTGTGTCAGGGCAGGGGTAGGTGGCATCTCAGCAAAAGGTCCTTCCCCCAGAGGGTGGTGGGCACTGCCCAGGCTGCCCAGGGCAGTGGGCACAGCCCCAAGGCTGCCAGAGCTCCAGGAGCATTGGGATGATGCTCTGGGGCACAGGGGGGGACCCTTGGGGCTGGTCCTGTGCAGGGCTGAGGGTTGGACTGGCTGATCCTTGGGGGTCCCTCCCAGCCCAGCATATCCTGGGATTGTGACTCACCTTTCCCACAAGTCCTGCTGCTCTACACTGAACACACTTGGAAAGTCCAGACCAAACTTTTCCCATCAGCTTTTCCAAAGTGGAAGAAAAGGTGTTAATGCTGAAATACGGCAGCCTTGTGTGGAGCTGACCTTTATTTAAGCTCCACAGAACGCAGCCTTAAATGCAGTGAGGTTTGAAAGGCCCAGTCACTCTGTTAACACCACAGACATTTGTGCTGACAGCACCTAAAGTGACTGCAGGGAAACTCCCTGCAATGCTCCCAAATGAGTAAAGGCACAAGCACAGGCATTGTCTGGATGTTGTTTTGGGAGCCCTTAAGGAAACCTCCTGCGTTTAGAGCACACAAAAAGGACTGTCACAGGTATAGAGGAACTCGAGATCTCTGTCTTGCTGCATTTCCATGACTTCTCACCTCTTCTTCGATTTCTACATCCCTACGATCCCTCCTGAGGTCAAACTTTGTTCTTCAGCATTAATGAAAAAGACACAGGGACACAAAGAGGTTCAATGTGTTGCTCAGGGTCACAGAGGCTGTGATGGATTCAGCTGCTTTGCCTTGCAGTCCACAGAATAAACCAGCCCTGGTAAGCAGGTTCATGTGAATAGAACCATGGAATGGGTTGGCTTGGGAGAGACCATAAAGCTCACCTCACTCCACCCCCTGCCATGGGCAGGGACACCTTCCACCAGCCCAGGCTGCTCCAAGTCCCGTCCAACCTGGCCTTGGACACTTCCAGATGCTCAGAGCTGCTCAAAAAGCTGAAGGGGTGTGTTGAGTAAAGTGGTTCTCCTGGTTGGCCTCCAGCCTGCTCGTGGTGTGGCAAAGTCTGTCCCACTGCCCATCCAACAGCTCAGCTCTGGTAACCAGGGGCAAAGGAAACCCGGGCAGCTTTGGACAACAATTGGAGACAAAAGGCAATGGATAAGGATACACGTGATTATCCCAGTTCACAGCTGAGAAAACTGAGGTCACTCAGCCACTCTCACAAAGTTTAACCTTAACCCTGTGACCACGGAACTGAGCTGTGAGTCCCACATGGGATGTTTCAGAAGCACCCACTAACTCCTCCTTCCTCGTTATGCAGACACAGACCAGCAGACTGTTCAAAAACTAAACCCTCTTGATTAAAATAACATGAATATTTGTGTTCTTTTTGCTACTGCTGCCTTCCCATCCTTGAAGCCAAACCACCACACAGCTTTATATCCCTCCCACAGGAGGTACAGCAATCTCATGTACCAGCCAACAACCTCCTTGCAGCATCTGGCTCCTTTCAGGGTTTTGGTTTTTGGCAGAATAACCCACCCGTGGTGTTTCTAAGCTGAAGACCTCGGGGGATCAAGCAGAGATGTTGGCCCTTTGTGGCTGCCAAGGACCCCCAAACCACCCACAGCACCAACAAATAAACCCCTCACAGCAGGACTTTCTGGCCTAAGGATGGTACACGGGTATATTGGACCTGGCTTTGGCTCCTTGGTCTGACCTTGTCTCCCCATGAGACCTTGGGCAAAGCACTTACTGCCTGATATTTAAAGATTCTTAAACTCTTAGAAGCCTTACAAGATTTCCAAGGTGGGGTGGAAGGTGCAGAGTCTCCAGAAGCACCTAACAAAGGTTGATTTAAAAATCAATCTGATATTTTCAAAAAAATTAGAAGCCTTTGATCTTCTGGCACCCCAGCAAAACTCCTGCATTCCAGCTTCCCTGTCTGCAACAGCAAGATAGCAACACCAAGGTGGTGATCAGGAGACCTCTTGGAATTACCTGCTATTTGTAAAATAGGTCCTGAACTGCAAGAGAACTGTGTTGCCCCCACACCAGGGGCCCAGAAGGGTTTGTGCAGGGCCAAGGCCAGAAGGGTTTGCAGAGGACCAAGGCAATGTTTGCAGGAGCACGTTTGCATTTCCATCCCACATGGGGCCAGGCAGGGCCCACCCGCTCTGCCAACGGAGGCTGTGCTGCCTCTCATGCCAAAGTCATAACTCACTGCCAATAACCTTAATTAAAAATATTAATGCTGGAAAAGTGTGCCTGCAAAGTCCGCAGTTCCATCCTCCCCTGCCCACAGCTGCTCTGTAATTGCAGTAATCCCCGTGTCTCGAGGAGGATCACTCCCCAGGGCCTGCCTTCCCGTGCCTCCGAGTGCAAACCCCTTTATTATTGCACAGGCTGGCTCTGCCGCCGAGGTGTTACCACTTAATTAGAAAGAGGGAGCAGATCTATCAGGCAGAGCCCATTAGGGGCTGGGAACGCGGCCACGAGCAGGGGCTGCTGCTGAGCGGCTCCTCCAGGAGCTTTCCACGTGTCCTGGCTGGGAGGGGATGGGAGAGGAGATCCATCCACCTTCCTGGCAAAGCCCTGCCTTGGCAGGGAGCAGATGAGCCAGGACATTTCCCGGCAGCAGGGAAATGTCTCCTCCTTCTCCTCCTCCTCCGGGATCAGCTGGAGCAGCAAGGAACGTGCAGAGAAGGAAAGGGTAACAAACTGTGCTCCAAAAAGCAGAGGCTGGGGGGAAATGGGGAGGAAGGATGCTCCTCCCGCTCCTCCTGCCCTGCCCTGGGGACAGTGGCCTCAGCTATTCCACATGGGAATAACTCCAGCAGAGGAACACGGATGACATGGATGTAAACCACGAGGAAGAGGCAGGAGTCTGACAAGCATCAGACCTTTAATACGAGAAACACAGAGTCCTCCTTCCCACCGTTGGAGGTCAGGATCTCAACTGGGATAAACTGGGATGTTTCACAGCCTTCACTTGATTCTCTCTGGAAGTCAACTCAAAAAGCAACAGCGATGGCCCATCCCTATTTCTGCTTCACAAATGCCTCCTCCCCCTGAAGAAGTGGGGACATCTCCCCACAGACACACTGTGGTGGAGAGATGTTTATATGCAGAAAGATTTGGGAATTTTAAATTATGGCAACACATGAAAAAGGGCATTAATGAGGTTTATTTCAGGCTTTGGGATACAGGAAAGGGAAGACGTTGGGCTGTGAGTTTAATGCAGCTTTTGAATTCCCTCTGAGTGTGTCCTCCACCTCTGATCCATCTTTTCCCAGTGTCTCTTGCTTCCAGCATCATCAGGCAGAACAGAACATGCCATCATGGCCTTGGCCATTCCACCCACAACCACGTGGCAGAAGGGGGGTCATCCCAGCCCCACTCCCTGCTGCATTCCAGCAGGGATCTGCCCCTTCATGGGCAGCCCTGGTTCACAGAATCCCACAACGGTTTGGGTGGGAAGGGAACTTACAGCTCATCCCATCCCACCCCCTGCCATGGGCAGGGACACCTTCCACCAGCCCAGGTTGCTCCAAGCCCCGTCCGACCTGACCTTGGACACTTCCAGGGATCCAGGGGCAGCCACAGCTTCTCTCTTCTGGATGTCATGTCTCCCTGCATGGGCAAGCAGCCAGGCTGAGGGGACAATTTCGCCCTGCCAATGGTCACAGAATCATAGAATTGATTGGGTTGGAAAAGACCTCCGAGATCATCAAGTCCAACCCTTGGTCCAACTCCAGTCCCTTTACCAGATCATGGCACTCAGTGCCACGTCCAATCTCAGTTTAAAAACCTCCAGGGACGGTGAATCCACCCCCTCCCTGGGCAGGCCATTCCAATGCCTGACCACTCTCTCTGGAAAGAATTTCTTTCTAATATCTAACCTAAATGTCCCCTGGCAGAGCTGAAGCCCGTGCCCCCTTGTCCTATTGCTGAGTGCCTGGGAGGAGAGACCAACCCCACCTGGCTATAACCTCCCTTCAGGGAGTTCTAGAGAGTGAGGAGGTCACCTCTGAGCCTCCTCTTCTCCACACTGAACACCCCCAGCTCCCTCAGCCTCTCCCCATAGCACTTGTGCTCCAGTCCCTTCCCCAGCCTTGTTGCTCTTCTCTGGACTGGCACTTCAGGAGGGCACTGCCAGGCACAAGAAACAAACAAACAACTGATAGCCCAGATTAATCCCCGTTATTTACACACCACGTGCAGCCAAACCCTCGGCCCTTGCTGGTGATGCCAGTTAATTACCAGGCTGTCAGCAGATGCCACAGGAGTGCTGTGAGGATGTGACAGGCCCTGGGATGGGAGCCGTCCTTCCCGCAGAGCGTTCCCACCCGGCATCGCTGTCACGGCGCTCCACGATGAGCCCGTGATGAGCACCCTGGGAGCAGCCCTGGTAAAGTTCCTCCAGTCGCAGGAACTTCTGCCTGTTTTATTACATTACATATTCCTAAGGGAGGGGCTGGGGGAGTTGGAATGATTAGTCTGCCATTTGCAAACATGCATTCCTGTGTGCAAAGTGACTGCGGCGCACGCAGAGCGCGGGCTCCGATAGCTTTTGGTGAACCTGCTTTTAACTCCACAAAGGAACACGTAACAGCAGTGGTAGGTATGGAAAACCTCCCTCCCTATCTATCACAATGTGGCGGGGTAAGAGTCGTGGTGAAAACATGTTTTTCCCCGTATATTTTTGAGGAATTGTTTCCACCTGGGAGAATTTTTTTATCCCAAGCCTTCTGAATTTTTTCACGGCAATGCGAAAATGTTTTGGGGAACAATCACACGGCTTTATGTTACAACAACTTCCCACAAAAAAGAATTTCACAGAATCCCAGACTGGGTCAGGCTGGAAGGGACCACAGAGGGTCATCTGGTCCCACCTCCCTGCTCCGGCAGAGCCACCCCAGAGCACACGGCACAGGATTGTGTCCAGATGGTTCTGGAATATCTCCAGAGGTACTTCACACCCTCCAGTCTCTGTTCAGCGCTTGGTCACTGCACAGGGAATTTCTTCCTCCTGTCCTGGTGGAACTTCCTGGGCATCAGTGTCTGCCCGTTCCTCTTGTGCCATTGCAGGGCCCCCCGAGCAGAGCCTGGTCCATCCCTGTCCCCTCTCTGCAGGTGACAGACGTTGGTAGGTCCCCTCTCAGTGTCTGCTCTGGGGGCTGAACAGCCTTTCCTGCTCCCAGAGATGCTCCAGTCCCTTCAGCATCTCCGTGGCCTTCACTGGACCTTCTCCAGAAGCTCCATGTCTCAACAGAAATTAATTCCTGCACTTTGGCAACGCTTTCCCTCAGGAAAATCTCTTTCCTTGTGAAGACCTAATGCAGCACCACTCCCTGAGAAAAGCAATCAACTCTTTGCCTGGTCCTGAGGCAAAACATCTAATCCGTGCCCTTTGGATTAACTCATTACATCCGACATGAATCCCTTTCTCCCGGGTGCCTTAAGGAAAAGCACTCCTGCTCCACAGGACCAGCTCTGCACTGCATTTCCATGAGCTGTTTTCTCTACCAACTGTAGCTGGAATGTCAAGTGTCCCCACCCCAGGGAATGCCAGGCTGGCAGCAGGTGACCACCCTGAGCTCTCTCAGGACACAGGCCCGTGAAGCTCTGGAAGCACAACAGGAAAACCGGGAATACACAGAGAGCCCTGGGAAGCAAGAACAAGTTTTGTGGCTGTTCCCAGCTTTGGCAGCAGCTCCCACAGCTCTCCCCACAGACTGAACTTCTCAGCAGGATGAGCATCCCAGCCCTGCCACATCCACAGAGCCATTCCTTTGATCTTCAGGGCTGTGTGAATAGCGAGCCTGGGATTTGCATTTTTGAGGAGCAGAGGTCCAGCAGCTCTAGGTGCTCCTTAACCTCTTCGTGTTCCAGCTGTAAAAATGCAGAAGAGCTCCTCAGGTGAGCCCTAAAGAAAAGGGAAAGCCTGCCACCATCTTCAGACATCTGCGAGCCCCCAAGAGCCAAGACCCCAGGGCCGGGACCTTCTTTCCTGTGATGGTGGCTCTGTAACAGGGTTATGTTTTTATTTATATTCAATGCACAAAGCAGAGTTGGCCACGTATTCCTAAAACGCCCCAGTTGGAGGAAGCTGCAAACAGAAAAGTGGGAGAATCCAGCTTCCCTTGCATTATCCTTCTAATGGAAGAGGTTTTGATTTGTTCCACTTCAGTGCAGAGGCCTTTGCAGCCCTGTGTGAGCAAAGCACTGCAGATGTCGTGGTCTCCAGGTTCTTGTTCCCCTTTCAACAACGGGTCCCTCTACATTTCAAACATACCCAAAACCTGCTTAGTATTCCAGAGGTGAGAATGGGACCTTGGGAGCGCCAGACTTCAGGAACAGGAAACAAGGACAACACAACAGCTCTCTTCTGTGGAAGAAGTTATTTAAAACACCCCTGTTTTGGCTTTGGGGGTTCAAACCCTTTGGATGTGGCTGTGGGACCACGGGAGCAGCTCCCACCGATCCCTGAGGCAGCTGCCAGCGGGCCACAAGATGAATTTGCAAATCATCCATCACCAGCAGCTCCAATGATTTAATTAGACCCAAATTACTTCATGCCTTTGAAAACATCACAAATCTTGCTGGAAAAGATCCTGTGCATGTGCACACGCTTGCCAGCAAGGAATTGTGTGTCCTGCCAAAAGTGCAGGAGCACAGCATTCCTGGCCCCAGTGGCTGCTGAAGAAGATTCCGGTCCCTGCCTGGACCAAAGCCTGCAGTAAAAGGGAGGCACAGCCTTCATCCTCCTCCAGCACAAGCCTCTTCCCAGCACGTTCCCTGCAGCCTTTGTGCCTGTCACAGCAGCCTCGCCGTGGGGTTTGGGCTCCCAGCCTGGAATGGCAGAGGAGGAAAGGCAGGAAACTCGCTCAGCCCCTCAGCCAGAAGCACAACAAAGCCATGGATGGCTCCCCCAGTCCTTGCAGCCCGGGCTGGCCGGCCAAGCCCCTGCAGGGCTGCTCAGCCCCCGTGCCAGAGGACACGACGCCAGAACCCCCCCAGGCTCTCCTGCCTCCGGCCATGGTCACACATCCCACGTGGGTGGGTGGGTG
>VWZG01002627.1:145063-205822 GCA_013396735.1 Grallaria varia | reverse complement strand
TGGATGGATGGATGGATGGATGGATGGATGGATGGATGGATGGATGGATGGATGGATGGATGGATGGATGGATGGATGGATGGATGGATGGATGGATGGATGGGTGGGTGGGCTCCTCCAGCAGCATCTCCCCCAGCCCAGCCAGTGCTCCGTCCAGCCAAGGAGTTCCAGGCACACAGGGGGCCTGGGAAGCATCCCCAATTCCTGCTGACAGCTATGGGGCTCTGGAGAGCAGCAGGAGGAGAGACTTGTACTGTGGGGAAGGTTGAAACAATTAACAGAAATCCGAGCCCAATGGGAACAAGGCTAATGCCGGGGTTATTCCCTCACAAGTCGTGCCAGAGGCAGGAGTTTATCTGGAACAGGGAAAGGGGTGCAGGCAGATCCCATTCCCAAAGAGTTCCGGAGGGCAGCTCCGTCGGGGGGGTTTGCAGGACTCATGTGTCCCCTGTATGTGACACACGGGTCAGTCATGTACAGCACTCTGCTCCTCCCTGCCTGCAGGGGACGGTTCTAAGCCAGGGTGCCACGTGAAAACACACGGGTTAGAAGTGTCACCCTGAATGACACCGGGGCTCCTTCACAGAACATCAATCACAGGATATTCCGAGTGGGAAGGGACCCACAAGGATCACCATCCAGCTCTTAAGTGAACGGCTCACACAGGGATCAAATCCACAGCTTGGAATTATCAGCACAGTGCTCCAACCAGCTGAGCTCATCTCAGGGAAATGAGAGGAGAACTGAGTGCCAAAAAGGTGGCAGGACACCAAGGCACCAAGGAAAGTGTCTATGAGGTGGAATGGGAGAAGAAACCGGGAGGTGAAGCACCATCCTGTGCCTCAGAAGTGAATAAGAGATGCTCCCTTATCCCAGTCTTGCCAGCTGCTGAGAATATGGTCTATGCCCCACCCCTGGAAGTGTTCCAGGCTGGCTTGGAGCAACCTGGTCTAGTGGAAGGTGTCCCTGCCTGAGGCAGGAGGCGCAATGAGATGGACTTTCAGGTCCATTCTAACCCAAACCAGTCTGGGATTCCATGTAGCCCCAGATAAAATACAGAGAAAGCAGGGGAGAGGGTGGATTCAACTCAGACACTGATTTGTCCAACAGAAAAAACAAATGGAAAGGGCAAGCCAGGAAGGCGCAGGTGTGGAGACCTGGAATGGGCTCCAGAGCTGCCAGTGGAGCTGGAAGCGCAGCAGGTGCTGAGTGACAGCCCGTGTCCCTGAACTCGTGTCCCTGAACTCGTGTCCCTGAACTCGTGTCCCTGGACTCGTGTCCCTGAACTCGTGTCCCTGAACTCCTGTCCCTGAACTCTCCTGTCCCTGAACTCCTGTCCCTGCACTCCTGTCCCTGAACTCTCTTGTCCTTGCACTCCTGTCCCTGAACTCTCCTGTCGCTGAACTCTCCTGTCCCTGAACTCTCCTGTCCCTGACCTCGTGTCCCTGCACTCCTGTCCCTGCACTCCTGTCCCTGAGTGGATCCCAACAGCACCAGCAGAGCTGAGCCAGCACGGCACAGGCACATCTGCAGAGCTGGGAGATGCCACGCTGCATCCCAGATTGCTGCTCCAGCCCAGATTGCTGCTCCACGGGAGGGGAATGCCCAGAACAAGCATCCCCTCTGAGCCTCAAAGGCACTTCATCACCCGCAGCCCCACGGCTTTGATCTTCCTGCTTTGGAAGCCCAGGGATGAAGCAGAAATCCGACCAAATTCCATGAGCATCTCTATTCTAGAGCTGCCTCTGAGGAGGCAACTCTGCTTGGGAGAACCCTCTGCAGCCTGAAGTGATCTGTCCAAATAGCTGAGTCACAGCTATTTTCTCCAAAATCCACATGAAATGCAGCTTTACATCCTCCTGCTTCTGTTTGCAGCTGTGTTTGGGAGCAGGGAAGCCTCTTGCCACCTGAGCCCTGCTCCTTGGAGAGACCTTGTGTGACCAAATCATTCCAACCATGGAGAAAGGCCACGCTGGCAGCAAAACATTGGCGGGCAGCTGCAAACCCCCTGACCCTCCACAGTCCTGGGTCCTGCTGCACTCTTTCCTTGATTTTTCCCTCTGTTTTTCAACCACTGTGATAGATCAAAGGACTTCAAAGCCAAGTGAAGGTGCTCCAGCCCTTGGCATGAGCACAGAATGAGACAGCCAGCACCGCCCATGCAGGTGGCCCAGAGGGGATGCAGATATTAATTTAAAAATCACGTGGGGAGGCTGGAATGTTGTCATTTTCTTCAGCCTTTAGCCTTCCATTTTCTTGTTCAATCACAGTGAAAAGGCCCCGTGGCCAAGAGCCTCCACCCGGGTCCAGATCCGAAGGTTCCGGATGCTCAGATGCTCCGTCCCTCAATGCCTCGTGCAGGTCCCCAGTGCTCAGTAACAGCCACCATGCAATTAATTCTGTTGCAATAATAGGGCAGCACCAATTACTGAGCAGACTCTTGTAGCAATAAAAAAATAATATACTGAGTCTTACTTTCTAAGTCACTGCGCAATAAATGTCTCTCTTTTGGAGAACTTCCATCTTTATATTCCTATCCCTTAGTTCCTCTTCTTCTTCTTTTTTTTTCACCTAATACAAGTCTCTCTTGCAGACCATTCATCCCAGAGCTATAAATTCACCATCTGAGTCGTGTCAGACCCAACAGCCCCTTGGTCTGACTCAGAACATTGAGTTTCATCCACTCAGCTCTGCACTGAGCTCGGCTCATGTCCAGCTAAAGCAGGGTGGCCAGCAGGGAGGTCCTGCTCTCCCAAAAGACATTGGGAGGGCAGAAAAGGGTCCAACCAGGATGATGGGGATCCAGGATGGTTTTAATGATGAAAACTGCAGGAAAGACACAACTCTGGAGGGCCCCTGCCTGGAAATCTCTGCCCACAGCAAGGCTGGGTGGCACTTAATGGCAGGAGAGGATGTGAGAGGGAAGGCCCAAGGACAAGAGAGTGACTATTACGGAGAGGGCTTGGCAGGATTTCTGGCTGAACTGAAGGTTTCCCAGCAGTAACAAGGCTCCAGCCTGCTGGCAGTGCCTGCAGTGGTAATGCCCCTCCACCAGCCCTTCTCAAGGCTCACTGTGAGAACTACAGCCTGGTTTTTAGAGCAGTTTTAGTCTGGAGTTTAAAACTGTGGGTTGGTAGAAGTTTCATACTTGGCTGAGTGAGCCCAGGCTCCCCAAATACGCCCCCCTCCCTGGGGTGCAGCATTCCCTAATTACAAGCCATATCACACTTTCCTCTCCCCTCTGGCACAGCCCTCTCCGGAGGGGCTGGATCTGTGTGTGTGCATTTGCTTTTGTGCTGCCTCATCTCCACAGCCTCACTAATCCTCATCTCCAGCCTCAATAATCCTCACCTCCAGCCTGACTAATCCTCACCTCCAGCATGACCCTGCACAGTAGGCTTTGGACAAGGGCCATGCTCCACACACTGTCCAGATTTAGTCCCTGCTTGCCAATTCCCTACAAACTCACATCCCTGTGGTTCAGCTTGTTCCCTCCTTCCCTCTCTCCCCGGTCTCCTCTGTTCTGTGCCTCCCACCCCTCAGCATGGCAACAAGGAGATGATGTTCCTCTCCCCAGTACTCTTAAATTCAGCAGAGCCACAAGGAGGGAAAGGATTTGCCCCTAAGAGGTTTTTACCAAGTCACAGCAGAAGGCACAAAGTCCTTGGAAGCTGAGCATGGATACTCTGTGGGATTGCTGAGCCTGGGGGCAGCAAAACATGAGACCAAAAAAAGAAGTCACAGCATCCTACAGTGACAGAATGTGCTGAGCTGGAAGGGACCCTCAAGGATCAGCGAGTCCAACCCTCAGCCCCGCACAGGACCAGCCCCAAGAGTCCCCCCCTGTGCCCCAGAGCATCATCCCAACGCTCCTGGAGCTCTGGCAGCCTTGGGGCTGTGCCCACTGCCCTGGGCAGCCTGGGCAGTGCCCACCACCCTCTGGGGGAAGAACCTTTGGCTGAGATCCCACCTGAGCCTGCCCTGACACAACTCCAGCCATTGCCTGGGTGCTGTCCCTGGTCCCCCCAGAGCAGAGATCAGTGCCTGCCCCTCCTCTGCCCCTCCCGAGGGAGCTGGACCTGCAATGAGGTGTCCCCTTGGTCTCCTCTTCTCCAGCTGGAAACCCCAAGTGTCCTCAGTGTCCTCACATGCTCCAGGCCCTTCCCCATCCCCATGTCCCTCTTTTGGACACTCTCTGAGAGCCTCAAAAATGATGATCCCTGCGGCTGAGGGGAGGGATGGGCTGAGCCTCCATTCGACAGAGCGCTGACTCGTCTCTGCTTTAGGCAACAAATTGGACTTTTAAAAGCTAAAATGAACACACTCCTCAAGTAAACTCCACAGAAGTGAAATTCTGATGAGGGCTCCAGCCCCCCAGTGCCTGCAGACAGGCTCTCTGCTCCATTCAATCCCCTGTCATGCTTGTTACTGGGAAATGAATTCCCTTCACACTGACATTTCATATACTTACTGATACAGCACATAATGAACACCCCGCCAGCCCTGTCAGCCTCTCGCAAAACTAACTTTTTATTACCTGTTTTCTCATTATTGTATTTAAATTTGCCGTTTTGTTGTCAGTGTGGGTTTTTGGGTTTGGTTTTTTTTTTTTTGCCTCGTTAAAAGAGCAGCCCAGCATAACGAGCCTGCCCATCAGGGCCCTGCGTTGGGGAGCAGAGATTCCCACCAGCCCAGCCAGCCCTCGGGGCTCCCCAGGAGGAGGCACCGGCGCTTCCAGGCGGCTGTAGAGGTTGGAACAGGGATAAAGGAGCACGGAAACACCTTCCAAGCGTTGGGCACCCATCAGTCCTCAGCTGTGTGATCCCACACCTTCCTGACCCGGGGCTAACCACATCTCCCCCATCAGCAGGGCACTTACAACTAATATCCCTGACATTAGGATGATTTATTCTGCAATTTTAGGCTTGCTTGCTTTCCCTCTCCTGCGGCACCCGGCGGCGCTCCCGGGCACCGGCGCTGGGACGCTCCTGGTGAAGACCTGGAGAAGATGTGGAATCATCCCTGAGGTGCTTCAGCTCCAGGCTCGGGCACTGAGCTCCCTTCTGGCTCCTGCTGGCTTTATTTTGGGCTAAACGTGTCCCCCGAGAAGCAGTTTCTGGGCTGGGAGTGGGTCTGAGCAGAGCAGCAGAGAGGGGGATCACCCCCTCTGTGGGCACGGCCACCCAATGGAAATGACCACCTCCTCAGCTGACCTTCTCCTTTGGGTCTGGAACATCAAATGAACAGAAGAAACCACTCTGAAACTCCAAGACAGCAGCGCGAGACACGTGAAATAACAGATAGAAGTGAGAAGTGCTCCCAAGAGTGGTTTTCCTTCTTTCCCTGCTTGACACTTCACTGTTCTCTGCTCTGCAGAAAGGTCTGATGCCTTTACACGTTGTCTAATCTCACTTAAGAAAACCAGAGGCCTCATGGAGAGTGAAACCTGTTTTCTTAAGCTTTTAAAGGGCCATGAACACATAGATTTAAAACAAAAAAAAAAACCTCCAAAAAAACAATGAGCAGCATGAAGTGGCTTGTGCAGTTTTTATGTTAACAACCAGACACCACAGTGTGAAATGGAAATCTACCAGTGTGACTATAACATTTTTGCCTCATTTTTTTCCTCCTGTTACGCAAGAATGGCAACAGCACATCAGGTGAGAGGTCTGGCAACCTGGGCATCCACTGGGGGTGCCCCAAGAGGGGTAATGTGCAATTACGTATTTCATGATAAACTATCACCTTCATTTGAATAGTTTCTCTGCTAGTTTTGTTTATAGGCCCCCAGTTCTTCTTCTGGATGAGACAACAACCAGCATCTCCTTGTTCTGTTCCTCCTCCCACTGGTATGAATTGTACCAGGGACCTGCAGTCACCTGTTTGCAGGTTTGTTTCTACCCCCGCTGGAAGAGTCCAGAGGAGGCACCAGGATGGGCAGAGGATGGAGCAGCTCTGCTGGGAGGGAAGGCTGGGAGAGCTGGGATTGTCCAGCCTGGAGAAGAGAAGCTTTTGGGGGACCTGGTTGTGGCCTTGCAGGACCTGAAGGAGCTACAAGAAAGATGGAGAGAGACAATTTCCAAGGGTCTGGAGTGCCAAGACAAGGGGGAATAGCTTCTGATTGCCAGAGGACAGGATGAGATGGGATACTGGGAAGGAATTCTTGGCTGTGAGGGTGATGAGACCCAGGCACAGGCTGGGCAGAGAAGCTGTGGCTGCCCCATCCCTGGAGGAGTCCAAGGCCAGGTTGGACAGGGCTTGGAGCAACCTGGGCTGGTAGAAGGTGTCCGTGCCCATGGCAGGGGGTGGCACTGGATGATCTTTAATCTCCCTTCCAACCCAAACTATTCTATGATTCCTCATGTTCCATTTCTTCCCTTGTTGCTGCTCCTCTCTGCGCCTTTCCCAGGTCCAAGAAATCACTTTTGAGCTGGGCTATGGAATTGCACTGCGCAGACAAGACAGAGCCTGTGCTACGGCCCCTGTCCTGTTCTCTGACCCTTTCCCACTAATCCTCTTGCTTTTTGACAGCTGCAGGGCCATGGGATGCCATTTCCACAGAAGAATTTACAGCAGCTCCCGAGGCTCCCCGAGGAAGGAGAGCCCAGCTCAGAACTCCTCACTCTGCGTGGAAAGCACCACCTCCTGCCCCGTGTCCATCCCTGCCTTTACCTGCACTGTCCTCCTCCAGTTTACTGCAGGTCATCCCATCCCACCAGGTGCTGCCCTTCCTTCCCACCCTTCACACCATCCCCTCTCTTTCCACTCGGCCTTGCCTCATCTTCCAGGCCATTTCTGAGCACAGGGAGCAGGGCATGGAACAGGTTGTCCCCACGCAGAGCCCTGCAGAGCACCCCTCTGACCTCCCTCCCTCCCTCCCTCGCGGAGCCGAGTGGCTCTTCTCGCCTCTTAAACACTTATCCATGGGCTGACCTTTCCTGGGAGCCCACAGGGGTTTAGTTTCCTTAAGCTGCTTCGCTGGGAAGACTGATCAAAGGCCTTCCAGAAATCTAAGTGGGTTTTGCCAACTGGATTGACCTTGTCTACACGGCCAGTGGTGCCCTCAAAGATTTCTGAGGAGATTTGTGGGGCCTCATTCCTTCCCCTACTGTCCCACTTAGCCAGGTGCCTGTTGAGCCCATTCTTTCTTTCTTTCTTTCCCCCAGTTTATCCCAGTTCAGGCCTCCACCTCACTGGGCCTTCACAGAGCCCTTTTAAGAACCAACATCCCCTGAGCTGCTTTTCGTACAACCCCTTGTGATGCCAAGGCTGGTTTGACTGAGAGGTTGCCCAAAGCTTTTTCACCCTCCAGTGAGGACTCAGAACCCACTGATGAAGGTCTGGAACAGACTCCTGGTCGTTTCTGCCCTCGCCATGTGGTTTGCTCATCCTTTTATTTTGAAGACACGCTAAAAAGGCAGGACGCACATTGGCATAAGGTCTCTCACCTTTGAAATGCGATGGATTGATCTGGAGTCTACAAGAGATGAGAAGAGCGTGGGTTGAAGAGACAAATCTCCCCAGCAAGGGATGCAACACCTTCAGCTGTGCCTGTCCCCATCCCCCCAGAGCTAAGGATGAGAGGAAATGGCCTCACGTTGCACCAGGGGAGGTTTAGATGAGATGTTAGGAACAGATCTTTCATGGAAAGCATTGTCAGTCATTGGAACAGGCTTCCCAGGGTAGTGGTGGAGTCACCGACCCTGGAAGTGTTCCAAAACCATGTGGATGTGGCACTTGAGGACATGGGTTAGTGGTGAACATGGTGGTGGTGCTGGATTGATGATCTTAAAGGTCTTTTCCAACCTAAACGACTCCATGAGTCTAAGAAGGAACCGGTGGGCACAGCAGACTCAAAGCAGACATGAGGGCAGGGTTAGATGGGATACTGGGAAGGAATTCTTCCCTGGGAGGGTGGGCAGGCCCTGGCCCAGGTTGAATCCCCAGAGAAGCTGTGGCTGCCCCTGGATCCCTGGGAGTGTCCAAGGCCAGGCTGGACGGGGCTTGGAGCACCCTGGGCCTGGTGGAAGGTGTCCCTGCCCATGGCAGGGGTTTGGAACTACACCCAGATCCCTTCCAACCCAACCCATCCTGTGGTTCTGTGATGCACATTTGAAGTCTCAGCACCACCTCTTTCACCTCCTCCTCACTGAAAGGAGGTGTAGAACCCCTGGGTAACATTCCTGCCCCAGCTGGTTTTTAGCAGCCCCCAGGACACTCTTTCATCCCAGACTCTTCCATCCCTGGCACGTGGGAGAGGCTGGAGGTGCTGAGCTCCACCGGGGAGCAATCGGGGCACGGCCACGGCTCCTCCAGCACGGACCCCCCATCCCTCCTCTCCATGGGCACCTCCAAGGCACAGCACTGCCTTCCCACATCCAGCCTCGCTGGGCACGGCTCCGCAGGGAATTGCATCTCCAAACCAGCCCAGCTCCTCCAGCAACGTCCAGGTTGGGAGCAGCTCATTATAGCCGGGGCTCAGCAGCAACGTTCCCATGGAAACAGGGAGCCTTTTTATGGCTGCTGACAGCTTCGGATGGTTTTTCCCCTAAAATGCTTGGACACAGAACAGGTGTCTCCAAGCCAGGCAGGAACCAGATAGCGCGAAGCCAGCGCAGGCAGATAATGAGACAAGTGTTTGTTTGAGATGAAACATTTTCACCCGGCGAGGAGCCGGTCCCTGCTGCGGGGACACGGAGAGGCATCTGCCACAGAGACCTTGAGAAGGGGGGACAGGCTGCCCACGGCCCGGCTCGGCACACCGGGAGCAGGGATGTGGCTCCTGCTGCCTTCCCTCCACCCCACAAGGTCTGTGGGAGGGATGGGGAACGGTCTCAGCATCCCAGGGCTGGCAGGAGATCCTCAGCACCGCTGTCAGGATGCTCCTAAGCCTGCCTGAGCAGCCAGGAGTGATCTGCTTGCAAAGCAGCAAATAATCCCCCCCACCCCCTGCCTGTTCCTCTCCCTGCAGGGATGGATTTTCAGGGAACTGGGCTGAAGGGAAAGGATGGAATAACCAATGTGCAAAAGCCACATCTCCCCTCTCCCGAGGCAGCCACGACCCAACAGCCAACTCTGCCCTGGCTCCAGCCACTCCACATTTCCCCTCTAACACCAAAAAACCACCTCCTTGCTTTGTTTCTCCTCCAGCTCAGGTTGTTACAGCACCTGAGCCGAGCCAGAAAGCCCCGAGTCACTCCACGCAGGAATATTTGTGATTAGGAATGTGGTGTTACATCAGAACCCGTGTCCAGGAGTCGGCCAGGTTTCTGTGTCAGGTGCTCAGAGAGGGGCCCGTGCCAGATTTCAATTGTCTGTGCAAATTTTATTGTGCTCACACATTGTGGTGCAGTCTAATTACCCAATTGCCTCCCATTCTTCCCCCTAAAACACCTGCCTTGTTTGCTGAATGGATAATTGTTCGCTCTAGGCTTTTATCACCCTAATTATTATTTAGTATACAACATCCAAACCCTGGCTCAAACAAACAGAAAACCTCTCATTTCCTATTCAGTCTGGCTCAGCTTTTCTAACCAGTGTAATTGAAAACTATAGGAATTTTTCATTTCTCACCACATTGTACAGAAATTTATTCCAGATACAAATAGTTTCATACATAAATTCATTTCGCAGCAACATCATATACAGAAATGAGAAACTGAGGCACTCAGAGATTACAGCTCCTGAATATAACAAGAAGGTTCTTGCTGCTCCTGATGTCACTCTCTGAGCATTCCTCATCCTTCTGCCTTGGCTGTGCCGAGTGAAACTTCCTGCAAACTTGTGCCTGAAGTTACCTGCAGTTCCACCCATCAGCCCTGTGGTCTGCGTTCCAAAGGCAGGGATGCAGCTCCTGAAACCTTCAGCTTCTTGCTCTGCATCCCAGAAGATGCACGGCTGGAGATTCCCATCTTCCTATGGCTTTACTCCAGGAGGCTGCTCTGTCCTGGTCCCGGCTCTGGGGGCTCTGTGACCCACACATCGATCCTGCCCTGGGCAGGGCATCCATCCCCACCCAAAATCCAGAGCTGCCCAGGGCACAGAGATCCTGAAGGAGGGAAGAAAACACCATTTCATCTTTTTAGTCCAAATGGAACGAGAAAGGCAAGATGCTGAAGTTGTTTCCTGAAGAGCAGAACTGCTCAGGGTCAAATGAGAAGTCTCATTTTTAGATCAACCCTCTGTTTCAAAGTCCTTAATGTAAAATTCATTCCAATTCAGAGAAAAATCAAGCCCACAGCCAGGGAGCAATGCAGAATGTTCATGTCAAAAAGCAGGAGCTTCCAGGATTAAAGGAGTCTTGGACATCAATACAATTTCACAAGGAAAAAGAATTATCCCTTTAATTCAAGCCATATTTTACAACAGCAATCAGTGCAAGGAATGTTTCTAACCTGCTCCCATTGCAAACACCGAGCAAGGTGCAGAATAAATAATGTGTGACCACGTTATTAGAAGTTGTGCAAGAAAACACCTGCAGAGAGGAGATGAAATAAAGATCTGGCCGCAGCTCCCTAAATCAACACAGGTGAGGTCACACCTGGAGGGCTGTGCCCAGCTCTGGGCCCTCCTGACAGGGAAATTGGGGGGCTGGAGTGTGTGCAGGGAAGGGAAGGGAGCTGGGAAGGGGCTGGAGCAGCAGGAGGGGCTGAGGGAGCTGGGGGGGCTCAGCCTGGAGAAAAGGAGGCTCAGGGGGCACCTTCTGGCTCTGCAAGTCCCTGATGGATCCAGGGCAGGGTTGGGATCTTCTCTCAGGGAACAGGGACAGGAGGAGAGGGAACGACCTCAGGCTGGGCCAGGGGAGAGGCAGGTGGGACATGGGGAGGAATTTCTTCCTGGAAAGGGTGCTCAGGCTTTGGAAGGGGCTGCCCAGGGAGGTTTGGAGTGCCCAGCCCTGGAGGTGTCCAAGGAATGACTGGCTGTGGCACTGAGTGCTCTGGGCTGGGGGACAAGGTGGGCATTGGGGACAGGGTGGGCTAGATGATCTTGGAGGTCTTTCCCAACCTCAATGAATCTGTGATTTTAAGTTCTTGTCCTCAATAGGGCAAATTTATCATCCTTTTTATCACAGGAGTCGCTTTTCTTTGGAACCTTTCTGCTCAGCAGTCCAAAAACTGGGAAATCACTCCTGGAGAGCAAAGCACAGGGAGAGCAAAGCAAAGCTCCATGTGTGCACCCACGGAGCAGAGTTTGGGCCACACACAACCCTGCACTTTCCTGGTCCCCAGAGGATGTTACATTCCTATTTTATTTGTCGTGAAACATCAGAGGACTCTGCATCGTGTTGGTGCTGTCACGATGACAGAGAGACTGAACGGAGTCAACACATACAAAGCGCTGGGAAGAAAGGGCTAAAATTGAGAAAAACAACAAAATCATCCCTGGAAAAACCAGGACGGAAAGGAAGATGAATGGTATGAGCAGTGAGGAGATGGAAAAAGCAAAGAGGAAACACCTGGAGACAGAAGGTGGGAAGAGAGCTGTGGTCTCCTAAGACTGGCTTTTCACCACAGCCTGAGAAGTTTAAGGGGGAATTTGTGTGCGCTGCACTGACTGTGCAGAAATGATTTCCCAGCTTTCACCCAAGGACTGGAAGCCTTTTTTTCCTTCCACATCCAGCCCCTTGATGCTCTGGAAGGCTCTTTCCCACAGCCAGACAAATGAGTCACAGCCTTTTCCCAGACAAACTCTGCTCCATAGTATTTCTTCTCCATTTGGGAGCTGCAACACCATTCCCCCCAAAATCTCCGAGGGGTCCTCAGCCCCAGTGGCCTTGCTCAGTTGTGTCACTGACACCTCTGAGCAGCCTCTCCTTTGTATTCCCACCAGGTAGCAAACACCTGGGGGCACATCCCACCCCCCCTGTCCTCGCCCTTGGATGTCCCAGGGTCTCTCCCATGCCACAGCCTCCTGTGCCGGGTGTTGGGAGCAGCTGGAAAGCTGCTGGGTCTTCAGCACCTCCCAAAATCCCACTCAAACCCGTTGACAGGAGCTGGTGGAGCTCCATGCCAGGCAGTCCACCCCACCTGTCCTATCCCTCAGATGTCCCAGAGTCTCTCCCATGCCACAGCCTCCTGTGCCGGGTGTTGGGAGCAGCTGGAAAGCTGCTGGGTCTTCAGCACCTCCCAAAATCCCACTCAAACCCATTGACAGGAGCTGGTGCAGCTCCACGCTGGGCAGTCCATAAGGACCGTGTGGTGCCTGGAGAGGGATGGATTTGCTTTCCTGTCTCTCTTCAAACTGAGGATTTCGGGTCCCATCCCTGACACTTCCCGGCTCTCCCACAATGACCAAGTGTATGACAAACCCACTCTTTTGGACTGAGAGCCGGAGCTATTGAACCTTTTCCAAAGGAGACTTACAAAATATTCACAGTTCATGAGATGAATTCTCTTCTGCTTATTATTCAGCTCAGCTATAGTTAAACCAATTTAAGCTACACAACATAAGAGTTATTAAAAAAGATCTGTGCCTGTCAACTTTTCATTACATTACTGCTCGACATTCACCTTGTACAAAATAAAAAAAAAAAAAAGAAAGAAAAGAGAGAGGAGAAAAAAAAAAACCCCACAACAGAGGAGACTTTAAAATTAAACTAAAGTGTAAACCAGGCACGGAAGAGGAAGAAATTAAAACACTATCACTGGAACACAGCTTGCACCAGCTGCCCTCTCCCCCCTCCCAGCCCAAGGGCATGGAACAGCAACCCACAGGAGCCCCAGCCCTGCTCAGGTTTGTTGTTTGTGGCTGTTTGTGGCTGTCTGTGTTCGTCTTTCGCACAGACCCCGCTGCTGAGGCACTTTCTGCCCTCCTGGAAGGTGTCACATCCCCAGGGATTGGCGGGGCCAGGCACCTCTTTGCTGCCAACAAGTGCCCTCCGCACCTCCAGCTGCTTTTCCCCTCGCCCAGGAGGTTCTTCCCTCCTCCTCTTCTCATCCCAGGCAGCAGAGGAGGAGGGAAGGGCTGCCCTTCTGTGCCCCAAAGGGCCCCTTTCCATTCAGAAGCCAGTGAGCACAGCAGCCAAATCACTGCTCTTTATGTCTGGCTCCGTGTTTATTGTCTCCAAGAGCATCCCACTAAAACTGCCCCTCTCCCACTGCAGGGCAGGGCAGTCCCTGCTGGAATTGTCCATCCATGGCACGGAGCAGGAAATCTTTAACTGTCTACGACTTCCCGAGGAGGGACAGCCCCCATCTTTCCTCTCGGTGACAGGACCAGGGAATGGCTGGAGTTGGGTCAGGGCAGGCTCAGGTGGGATCTCAGCAAAAGGTTCTTCCCCCAGAGGGTGGTGGAGGTGGGCACAGCACCAAGGCTGCCAGAGCTCCAGGAGTGTTTGGGCAACGCTTTTAGGGACAGGGTGGGATTGTTGGGGTGTCTGCGCAGGGCCAGGAATTGGACTCGCTGATCCTGGTGGGTCCCTTCCAGCTCAGGATGTTCTCTGATTCCACGATCAGCCGGACAAGGCCAAGCCATGGAAGGGGAGATTCCCACTGGGATGCTCCTCATGCACACAAGCTTAGGAGAAGGGAGACTGAGTGCATCAACACCTATTCCTACGCCTGCTCAAGCTGGACTCAGAGCTCTTCAGAGAGCTCATCCTTGCATTCCCTGGGCAGCAGGAACATCAACAGCCCCACCTTAATGCTCAGAAAGCAAAGCAGAAGACAGCAAGTGATTCTCCAAGAGCAGAGGCCAAAGGCAGCCCAGCACAGAGCCCCGAGCACAGAGCCGAGCAGGCACAGCCCTTTGGGCACGTACAGGGATATTTATCTGTATTTGATGCTGGAGAAAATCCTGCTCTCGCTCCTCTAAGTGCCCTAGCTGAGCATTTTTCAGGAGAAAGGGGCTCGGTTTGCTCTGTGCCACCTAAGGAGCCCGTGGAGGGAGGAGAGCTGCACACTTCTGTTAGTCCTTGTTCCACTCCAGTGAAACTCCACAATGGAGTTGTTGCAGGAGTCACTTGCTCGGAGCAAACACACGGTTGTGAACACCAGGATAATCCCCTGGCAGGGAATTACAGGGTTTGGAGGGCCGGGGAAGGGGGGAAATCCAAAGCTCCTGGTGATGACAGAGGAGACAGAGCAGGGAAATAAAGATGGAGAGCTCTGAGCTTTCCATCAAATCTGATCACTCAGCTGGGCAGAACAATATAAACCACCCCCCCAGCCAGAGGCTGCTCCACGGTAATTGTTGT
The DNA here is from genome assembly GCA_013396735.1 of Grallaria varia. Taxonomy (NCBI): domain Eukaryota; kingdom Metazoa; phylum Chordata; class Aves; order Passeriformes; family Formicariidae; genus Grallaria; species Grallaria varia. The sequence goes on along the minus strand of VWZG01002627.1, from coordinate 191,628 downwards.
GCCAAAAAGCAAGGACAGAGGTTGCTTAAAACAACTCTGAGATGTTTACAGGTGTTTGAGGATGAAACCACTCCCCAGAGGAGCCTTTTCCCCTGCCCCACCTCCACAGCTGAGGTTTGGGCAGCAGGTTTCGGTGCTCTTACAGGAGCTCACAGTTTTAAGGATATAAACCAAAACTTAAGCATTTGTTTCCAAGGAAATCGGCCACCAGAGACCTGATTCTGCAACTCTTCTGCCCACCAGCAGCTTTTGCTCCGTTGGCCAAGTGTCTGCTTGCCCAAGAAGCACTTTGCACATGGAAGAGCATCGGGCTGGGAGCCAGGACTGGGAATTCCCCACTTGGATAGGGAGAACAGGCTTCAGCCAGGGTCGGCCTGGACTCAGCAAACCTTCCACCCCAGGTGGGATCTAGAGGGTGCTCTGTGCTAAATGTGAATGCAGGACTGCATCCCAAGCACTAAACCAGGACTCAGGATGAAGGAGCTCCTCTGTAGGAAACCCATGCCCACATTTGCAGGAGCAAATGTCCATCACGACACCAAAGGGGACAGAAACACCCCCCAGAGGGAAGGGGCAGGCAGAAGGATCAGGGTGCCAGTGGGAATTATGCTAAAATGAACCAGATTCCACATGAGCATTCCATGGCATCCCATGTGTGAAATACATCCCAAGGGATATTCCCTGCCTGCTCATCCCAGGTTTGGGGGGTCTCGTGGGCCTGAGCCTCGAAGGGATGAAGGGCCAGCAGGAGTTTGAGGCATCACAGGACACTGAGACCACAATAACTTTCTCTAGTGTGCTTTTGAGCTGGTTCACGTGACCAAAATTTGGGTCTTGGTGTGTTTCATCTGTCTCTGGCCATCACAGGCCTGACTGGGAAAGAAGAATCCCTGGTGCTCCCTCACTCATCAGGAAGGGTAAGGAAAGGTTTCTATTTCTCCTCCAGAACAGGGAATGGGGAGGTGAAACACTCCCCTCTTCACCCCCAAGGAGGGGAACAGATCCATGGAGCAGGATCTGCTGCCAGCAGCCCAGGGACTGGAAAGCTGGGACTGCAGCATCCCCATCCCAATCCTTTAATCCATAAGGATTGAGCCCACCCATACACTGGAGGGACAATTTCTGGGGAGAATTAGCCCAGTGTTAGAACACAAACAGCAATTCCTCAAGTGCTGAAAGCATCTAAAGACTTAAACGCTGCAAGCAATTGCCAAGGAGCACATTTAAATGGAATGATGTTCCCACGGAGCAGATAACAGGATACACTTCAGAAAAAGGGGATCATCCCTGATGAAGATTTACAGCCAATATTTTGGTTTGGTGTTTTGTTGCATCGTTAATTCTGGGCATTCACAAATGCTGTTTCTCTTTGGAAAGCAGGTCCCAGAGTCTTCCACAGCACCCAGGCATAAGGGAAACACCTGATTAGAGAAAGAGTAATTAGTGATTAGCTCAGAGCTGGCCCATCACCCCACTCCCACATAAGAAACCTGTCCCGCTATTGGGAACCCCTCAGGGAAGGAGAAACAAAGAAGAGTTTCTGTCTAAAGAACCAAGCTGAAGCTACATCTGAAAGGCACAAGTCCACCAGGTTTTCCTCCAAAAAGCAGAACTGGCTGTTTCCATGATGGAACCAGCCAGAGGCCCTTATGAGTTCTCTCCGGTTCATAAGATGCCCTTCTGTTAACAGAAAACTGAAAAATCTGCATTTCACAGCACTTATAGCAAACAGAACATGATTTCTGCTCTGTTGTGGCCATTTCTGTAACCTCCAGCGTTTTTTTTTTTAAGGCATTCTTTCACTTACACCCATACTGAGGATTTTGCTTTCCAAGAAACCCCTAATTCAAAGTGACACAATGAGGATCCACGTGAAAGAAAGGAGGGACACACCCATCAGCAACACCTCACCCATCCACAGGGGTAGTGGTGGTTTCCAGTTTAAGCTGCTTAACTCCAGTTTCCCATACTGGACCCTCTCTTAAATGGGATTCACCCCACACCAGGTGCTGCCCTTTCCCCGGATCCCAGTTCAGGTTCAGTAAGCTCAGCTTCACCTTCAGACAAACACATGCAGTTCAGGAGATGAATCCTGCCCATTGAAGGGCAGGGTAGTCCATAATGTATCATCATCATCATCATCATCATCATCATCACCATGGCTAGGCTTTGCCTTGTCGTGGGGGAGAAGCTTGCGTGCCCTTATGAGGCTGTGAGCTGTGCTGGCGGTGGTTGTGCCTCTGGTAGGGTCTGCCATGCTAGTCAGGTCTCAGCTGAAGGGTCAGACAAAGTGTGTCCATGGGCAGGATGGGCTCACCAGCCTCATATATAATATATAATATATAATATATAATATATAATGTATAATGTATAATGTATAATGTATAACATATAATTATAATTTATAATATATAATATATAACATCCTGTCCTGATATCCCACAGAGTAGGGAACAGGTGACATTCCCTGTACCCAGGCAGGACAATAAAGGATAAACTCACTGCCTGGTGAAAGTTCTGGAGCTCCCCACATTCATGAGCTTCAATTTATAATGTCCCTTAACTTCCCAGGAAACTGCTGCTCTTCCAGAGCTATAAAGCCACTGCACTTGGCTGTTCATACCCAACTCAGCACTGGGAAAGCTCAAGCCACTCCCTGCTCCAGGGCTGGTACAGGATGGATCACTGTTTAGTCCCACATGAGGCCAAAAGGTTAGAGCTGAAAGGGGTCTCAAAGGGCTGCCTTGACCTCCCAGGAAGAAGCATGAATTCGGTAGGATTTAATTCCATACAAGCACAGATTTATTCCTAAGGAATTGGCACTGAGCACTGTGTGGGGAGACTCCAGCTGGCCTGGGCTCTCTGTGGAATAGTTGGACTATGCTGGGAACCTTCTGCACACGTCAGGGTGAGATGCACGGAAGGAAAGGCTGTGACACCTAGAACAAAATTCTGGTCTCTAAAGTGATGGGTCATGTTTACCGACATGCGTGGTTTGTGTGTCCAATTAGGAATTATTTATGTATAGAGAAACCAATGGTCCTTGGACATGTGTCCAGACTCAGGTCTATAAGAACCACAGCCTCTGATACAACAAAGGTCCTGTTTTTGGAAGAAGACGTTCCTTTGACCCACCTCGACCTCACGACGACAGAGCACCAAAAGCAACAGGGACAGAAACAAAACCAGGGAAATTGCTATGTGGGAAACGCTGGAGAGTCAAGTTCAGGGGGGGACACATTTCCTTCAAAGTGCACCTCCGTGCCTGTGAATTGCAGCTGCCTTCGTCCCTAGTTTGCTTTTCCTCAGCTCTTGGAAAGTATTCTGGCTTTAACATAAAAGTTTTCTGGCATTAACACAAATCTCCTGAACTGGCAGGCATCTGGATACGCCTGTCCTGCCAGGAACCTGCCCTGGTACAAACCACCTTCCACCACAGTAAACCCTTTCCCTGTCCTCCCTTCCCTGCTCAGAATCCAGCTGTATTCTGATTTCCCTCCACGCTTCCCGAGTCCTGCCATTCGGAGCACGCAGAGAACGCTCCACAGGCACTTGCTGTATTTTATCTCCAATGACTAATAATAATAACAGAGGTCAAAATTAACCAGCTGACCCAGATCCAACCTCTCTTGTATCTCTCTGCCTCATTGACTCCCCATTCCTCTCTCCGTCTCAGCTGAAAATATGTTTGGCCCCAGCTGTTAATTCCTGAGCCTGTGTCTGTGTTGTTATTTATTATTTAGCGCAGCAAACCACCCTATGAAGCAGTTCTTGTGAAAGGCACTACATAAAAGGAAGCTGCTTTTGAATATTTTAGGAACCCAACATCCTGCTATTGATATTCTAATTCCATTTGTTTGAAAATCAAGTCAGGCCCCAACAGGTTATTCAACAAATTAATAAATGTTGCGGCTTTTGTCTTCCAGAGGCTTTTCAGCCGCTGGGATTTGCACTTTCATGTTTCTCCTCTGGTAAAGTCTGCTGCGTTTGTTTGTTTAAGAGAGGAGACTCGATGTTCTTGGTGATCCCCTGACTCCAACAGCTGGGGCTGGAAAAGCAAACAAACCCTGCAAGATGCTGAGGGAAAGGAGAAAATGCGGGAGGTCACTCTGCACCTCCCTGTGGCCAGCGGGCTTTTCATGGGAATTCCTTCTGTCCTTCTTCACGTGTCCCTGGGATCACAGAATCCCACAATGGTTTGGCTTGGAAGGGACCTGAAAGCCCATCCAGTGCCACCCCCTGCCATGGGCAGGGACACCTTCCACCAGCCCAGGTGGCTCCAAGCCCCGTCCAACCTGGCCTTGGACACTTCCAGGGATCCAGGAGCAGCCACAGCTTCTTTGCCCAACCTGTGCCAGGGCCTGTCCACCCTCCCGGGGAACAATTCCTTCCCATTATGCCTCTAATCCTATTCTCTTTCTGTTTAAAGCCATTCCCCTTGTCCTGCTCCTGTGATCCTGGCACTTTGGGATCTTGCAGAATTCTCAAGCCCCTTGACATCTCAGGAGGAATCTGCTCCAGATGTGGGAGCCAGGAGGCTCCTGCAAGGTGGACAATATCCCTGGGACAACCAGCACCTGCTGTCCCTTGGGCACAGGCTGTCCCAGGGGAGGATAACCAGGATCAGGCCGTGGATTTGAACCCTGGCTGTGGCTGCTCTCCCAGACTGCCATCCCAGGGTTTCCAAGCTCTCCACCTCCCAGGCCTCCTCCTCGGTGGGAGATGGTGCTGTAAGAGTTCTCCACTCCTGCGCCCCATTCCAGCTGCCGGGAGAATCCCCATGTACAATTTTGAGGAACCAGGCTATGAGTTGCCATCTCTGTGGAAACGAGCTGCTGAAAACCATGAGGACACTCTGCTGAGCTCCACTGCATTCCAGGACCTAACAGAGGGACTTTTCCCTACACGGGACCCAGGATCGTGTTTTCAATTAACATGAGCTCACCGGCCTCTTCCTGACCTAAAATTCCCCCCCTAAAAGAAAGTACAAGAACCTATTTGTTTAACCTGGACATTTAAGCCTCCTCAGAAGAGAAATAAATGCAGCCTCCTTTGAGCCTTACTCAGACTTTCCTCTTGTACCCAAAAAGGAGGAGGAAAAGGAAAAAGGCTCTTCAGAGAATTAACAAAAAAAGCCCTACATACTGGGTAAAAAAAATATCCATCTAGATCCTGACTACCAGTGGACAGCTCTGCAAAAAGAAGAGGTCTTGACTTTATTTTTCCCCAAGGAAACATCTCTAGACACCCACCCTACAAGAGGTCCAACCACAGCAACCATCCCGACAGGAATGCTGAGTTAACCTGGAGAAAGGTGGGAATTCCGTGCAGCAAAGAGACAGGAGCCACATAAATGGTTGCAGCAGAGACCTGCCCATTCCACTGGGGAATCCCAGTGGTGGCACCGCTGTTGGCACAGGAGATAATGCCGGCAATGATGTCCCCTCCCCTCAGAGGAGATGACACGAGGAATAATGTCCCCTCGGCTCTCCATAATGAAGTTGCAGCTCCAAGGAGGGACTCGAGGGCCCCCAGAAACCACAAGTGTTAAACTGGAGCCTTCAGCTCCGAAAATTACTGCCTTAATTTATGTGCAGTAAAGTGCAGCAGGCAACATAGGCTATACTTAGGATTTAAAAGGATTTTTCCCACTCTGCCTCTTGTCCTCTCCTTTAACCTCTCAGTAAATTCCCATTGGTTGCTGTTGCCATGAAGCCCGAAATTCTCATTTCATTCCACATCTTAACAGCCTGGTTTCTCTATGGGAGCAGATCTTTGGAAATTAGCAAGAAATGGGAAAATCAAATTTGACAAATTTAACCTTGAGGGTTTTTATCTCCCCACCAATCCCAGGAGTAATGGAGCAGGCGACAGAAAGATCTTAATGCTGTTTCAACATCTCTATGTTTATGCTTATGCATATATATATATTTATTTGTATTTATCACTGAGCTCCTGATCCATACACAGGAGCCACGAAATGAAGCTGATTAATAGAGCTCCTTCCTGCAAATGCAGAAAGTAAATTCAACCTAAATGATAATCAGCGAGTTTGATTTTATTCATCCCTTCAGTATCAAGTCAGGGAGAGTGTTTTGGACACAGGAATACTGATGTTGTCCTCCTTCCACACTCCACACAATTTACTTCACGTTGCAATTCCTTTACACCACAAAGGCTGGAGGGTTGATGTTAATGTTGGTCAGCGGGTTAAATATTTATAAGCTGTATAAAAATATATGTTAATTTTAAAAGAGTAAACTAAGCTTAGGACATGGCTCCAGGCGAATTTAAACAAAGTCTTCAAAGCAAGAGCCATGTTTTATAATAAAGCCACAGGCAGAGCACACCAGGTATAACTCTGATTTTCCTTGCTATTAAAAACAAGCACTAAACTCAGGGCACTGTTTGCATACCAAGGGCTGCTTGGAACAGGGAATGGATCCACCCCTGAGCCTGAGCTACAGCCCTTCCATAGAATCAGGGAATGGTTTGGGTTGGAAAGGACCTGAAAGATCATCCACTGCCACCCCCTGCCATGGGCAGGGACACCTTCCACCAGCCCAGGTTGCTCCAAGCCCTGTCCAACCTGGCCTTGGACACTCCCAGGGATCCAGAGGAGCAGCCACAGCTTCCATGGAAAAACCTGTGCCAGGGCCTGCCCACCCTCCCAGCCAGGAATTCCTCCCCAATATCCCATCCAACCCTGCCCTCTGGCACTGGGAAGCCATTCCCCCTTGTCCTGTCCCTCCATCCCTTGGAAATTGTCTCTCTCCATCTTTCTTGCAGCTCCTTCAGGCACTGGAAGGTCACAATGAGGTCCCCCCAGTGCTTCTCTTCTCCAGGCTGGACAATCCCAGCTCTCCCAGCCTTCCCTCCCAGCAGAGCTGCTCCATCCTCTGCCCATCCTGGTGCCTCCTCTGGCCTCTGCAGCAGCTCCATGTCCTTGCCGTGCTGTCCCCCAGGGCTGGGGCAGCTCTGCAGGTGGGGTCTCACCTGAGCTGGGGGGCAGAGGGGCAGAATTCCCCCATCCCTGTCCTGCTGCCCACGCTGGGGGACCAGCCCAGGGCACGGGGGGGTTCTGGGCTGGGCCATGTCCAGCCTCTCCCCCACCGGCCCCTCCAGGTCCTTCTCCCAGGGCTGCTCCATCTGCTCATCCCCAGCCTGGATTGATCCTGGGCTTGTCCCGACCCAAGGGCAGCACCAGCCCTTGGCCTTGTTAAACCTCCTGAGATTCCCAAGGGCCATTTCTGGGGCTTGTCCAGGTCCCTGTGGATGGCCCCGTCCTGCAGGTGTGTCACTGCACCCTCAGCTTGGTGTCACCTGCAGACCTGCTGAGGGTGTCCCCAATCCCTTTGCTGTGTCATTAATGAGGATATGAAATAACACTGGTCCCAGTAAGGACCCCTGAGGGCACTGCTGGTCACTGGTGTCCACTGGAACCCTGAGCCATTGACCAGGACCCCCTGGATGTGACCATCCAACCCATTCCTTATCCATCTAAGGGTCCATCCATGGAATCCTTCTCTCTCCAATGCAGAGAAGGATGTTATGGGGGATCGTGTCCAAGGCTTTACAGGAATCCAAATAAATGACACCAGTAGCCCTTCCCTTGTCCACTGATGGAGTCACTCCATCACAGAAGGTCAGGAGGTTGGTTTCTACCAGGACAGCAATCCTGACCCCCTAAATGTACTAGGATATGGAAAAATATCAATAAAACACTGCAGAACCCTCGTGGCACACCCTGGGTATGGGAGACTTTGCCAGCGATGCTTCAGGTAGACCAAGGAGTGAAGGAAGATGGGTGGAAACCTCTGCATACAAAAAACCCCAAGGCTTTGTGCTGAAGGAACCCAAAGCAGATGAGCCTTCCTCATGCCCTGTAGTGGGAAAGGGGGTCTGAGAGGTTGGGGTAACAACAGAAGGAGCACCAAGGGGTCAAACATCTCTGGATCAAACACCAGGGGATTAAAACCCTCCCTCGGCCACCAAGGGAAGCCCTAACCACAAGGACATTAACTTCAAGGCCACCCCAGGATCCTGAGCTTGGGACTTTGAGCCGATAAACATGGATCCTTTGGCAGAACTCCAGAAGCCTCTGGCCACGTGCACGTTTTGGAGTGCTGAATATGATCCCAGGAAGGTTTTCCCATCACATTGCCCAGGAATTTTACACCCCACAGCCAGCTGGAGGACGGGACTCTCCCTGTTCCCTGTACAAGGCTGGCTGGGGGAAGAAGACCCACTGGTAGCGCTCAGGATGAATTGTTCTCCAAAGTTCCAGGTTCCTGTCCCTGCTCCCATGAACCCTGGCACGGCTGCAGGTGCTGAGCTGTTCCCGGTGTCCTGACACACTCCCGCAACACAAATGACAATATAAACTGCTCTTGTAGAGCCCAGGGTTTTGTTTGCTTTGCTGACTGCGTGTGTTGAGTTAACAGATGTTTTCATTGAGCTGTTCACAATCACCTCTGGCTCTTTCCCCTCAGTGGTTACAGTTAATTTAAAATGCAGCAATGTGTATGAGTAGGTTGTATTTTGCCTTCCAATGCACATTAACTTGCATTTGTCAACATTTAATTTCATCTGCCACTGCCTCGCCTGGTCACCTGCCTGGATAGAGCTATTCCCAGCTTTTCACAGTCTGGTCGAGCTTTCACTAAGCAACTACTAAATACATTTCGCTAAATAACTGTGGGCTACTATTATTTCCCCCCTCTCTTCCTCCCCTCTAATTCTGGATTACATTTTTAAAAGCCTGGTCCAAGCTTTCAGATTCTCTCCTCTTCTCCTGCGGCCACATTGAAAATTGATGGTTCTTTTTCTCTTTAACTCACAGCTGCTTCCTAACCTGTGCCAGCAATTCCTTTATTTAAGGGCGTCCTCTTGTTCCACTGCCTTCCTCTCTACTGGGATCTTCTCTTTAGATCCCTCTGAAGTCTCTTCCCATGGATATTCCCTGAGCAGTGTTCTCAGTAAAATAAGTGAAGAGTCAATTAGTGGAGGACTCTGCCTCCGGTCTATTCCCAGATTAAGTTCTCCCACTACTTTCTGCTTCCAGTCTCTTATACAATCACTTGGTAGGAGCTCTTTTTTCCCTTTATTCAGTGGGAAAGAAAGGACTCTGAGTGCAAAAGGAACACCAGACACAGCCCTTCCCTTGCCCTCTGCCCTGGGATTCCTAGAAAGCCCATGGAGGGAGCAACCACTGTTACCTGCCCCACTGTCAGGGGGCAAAAAGGACCACAAAGTAAGAGGCTCTCAAAGCCACCTGGATCCACCCCGAGCTATTCAGGGGCTCTGTCTGCCACAGACCAGCTCACTGCATTGGAATACATGCTCAGATTGAGGAATAAGGTTTGAAATATTCCTGCTGTGCCCAGTTCTGGGCCCCTCATGGCAAGAAATGACATGGAGGGGCTGGAGCGTGTGCAGGGAAGGGAAGGGAGCTGGGAAGGGGCTGGAGCAGCAGGAGGGGCTGAAGGAGCTGGGGGGGCTCAGCCTGGAGAAAAGGAGGCTCAGGGGGCACCTTCTGGCTCTGCAAGTCCCTGATGGATCCAGGGCAGGGTTGGGATCTTCTCTCAGGAACAGGGACAGGAGGAGAGGGAATGGCCTCAGGCTGGGCCAGGTGGGACACCAGGAGGAATTTCTCCATGGGAAGGGTGGTCGGGGATTGGAAGGGGCTGCCCAGGGAGGTTTGGAGTGCCCATCCCTGGAGGTGTCCAAGGAATGACTGGCTGTGGCACTGAGTGCTCTGGGCTGGGGGACAAGATGGGCATCAGGCAGAGGGTGGGCTCCATGGGCTGGGAGGGCTTTTCCAGCCTCAGTAAATCTGTGACTTGGGGTTTATTGCTAAGAAAAGACCGAGCCCATGTTTCATCCCCTGCCCATTTCGCCTGGAGCGAGCAGCTGGTTTGCTCTCCACTCTCCTTTCCAGCCACTGGTGATTTCCACTCCAGCATTCCCACCCCTGGATATACCCGGCACAGCAGCCAGGGATGCGAAGATCACAGCTGAAAATGGGCACTTTGCAATTTATACCCCTCCAAGGGCAAGAAGGAGAGAAGCCTTTATGAGAAATGAGAACAAGTCAACTCATGGCATCCAGAGGGTTGGGCACAGCCAAGGCCTGGCTGGAAACCAGGGAGGAATGGGGCGCTTTTTCTGTCCATTTCCTAATTACACTTCCATGTTTAATTTCTAGGAGGACAAAAAGAAACCCCAAATCCAGCGCTTCACATAACCCATCAGGGAGCTCTGACATAACCTCTCTGACCCCCGGGCACAGCTATGGAATCTGAGCCAACCATCTCCTCCTTTTATTTCTCCTTAACCACCAAATGCAAACTACAGGAGGCAAGAAGCAACACCATCCGCTGCAAAGCCCATATCCTTGTCAGGGATATTTACAACAGACTAAGGATTTGCTCTTCCTCTGCCCAGAAGGAAACATTGCTCCAACCTGGCTCTTCCCCTGCCCAGAGGGAAATGCTGCTCCAACCTGGCTCTTCCTCTGCCCAGAAGGACATGCTGCTCCAACCTGGCTCTTCCTCTGCCCAGAAGGACATGCTGCTCCAACCTGGCTCTTTCTCTGCCCAGAAGGACACACTGCTCCAACCCAGCTCTTCCTCTGCCCAGAGGGAAACGCTGCTCCAACCCAGCTCTTCCTCTGCCCAGAAGGAAACATTGCTCCAACCCAGCTCTTCCACTGCCCAGAGGGAAATGCTTCTCCAACCCAGCTCTTCCTCTGCCCAGAAGGACACGCTGCTGCAACCCGGCTCCTTCCAAAGCGCAGAAGGAAACGCTGCTCCAACCCAGCTCTTCCTCTGCCCAGAGGGAAACGCTGCTCCAACCCAGCTCTTCCTCTGCCCAGAGGGAAATGCTGCTCCAACCCAGCTCCTTCCAAAGCCCAGAGCACTCCATGAAATCACTGACTTGGAAAGGGAGCAGCAACTTGATACTTTGGCTGTTGTGAAGCACCTTCCTCAAATGACACGAGGACATTTCCCTGTTGATTCTTCTGTCATCAGAAAAGTAGCAACACCCCTTTGACAAGTTTTGCTTCGTCTCCACAGAACTTCATGAATCTGATTCCAAATCCTCCTTTCCAAAAGCATGAGCACCAATAAATTCTCACTGGAGTCCAGATAGTCAAGGCCATTTCTCTTCCTCAGCTCCATCCCCCTCCTCTTTTTGCTCCTTTTGCTACAGCCAAGAGATTTGGGGGGGGATGAGCAGAGTAGAAATTCGCTGTTGATCATTCCTATTATTGGAAACACACGGCCCCTGGGGATTATGACCTACATACATTTATTATCCACATCCAAACAGCTACCATTCCAACAGCACAGACCAGGAGGACCTGGAGGAGGGAGGAGGAAGAAAACCACCATTCCTCTGCATCTCACAGGCACCAAGTTGTTAGAAAACAACCTCAGCAAAAATGCGCAAAAATACCTCTGTGGGACACCCAGAAGCCTCCAGTTCCCCACCCTTTAGAGGTCTGTCAAGGTCTTGAGCCAGAACTGTCCAATAACTTCCACCAGACCTTCCTGCCCTTGTCCAAACCCTATAAAATGATGCCAGGTGAGAGCTGTGCTTTCATAACCAGGTTTTGTTGATGGTGTTGACCATGGAAGAGAAGGCAAAGGAGAGAGAGAGCGGGATGGAGTCTGGGAGCTCCTGGCTGTCTGCCTGAAGGATCACAGGCTTATCCAGATTTCCCAACATCCCCAGGAGTTTCTGAAGGCTTGTTCATGTATTTAAACCAAGACAATGATACGTCTGTGCCCACAGAGGCAGAAACAAGATATCCCTGTGTTCACCCCTGAGCGCACGAGAGGAGCTTTGCACTTGGGTTAGTCCTTAACTGGGAAAAGACAAGCTTGTATTTTCTAGTCTTACTCTCTGCTAGGACAGAAAACCACAGATCAGCTGCCTCCTAAAACACAGAAACAAAGAAGAAAACTCCCCGATGTGCTTAAATGCCTAAGAAAGTGCACACTGCAAGCACAGTGGCTGCTGCCCCGGTTAGGAAGGACAAAACCTCATCAGCTGTGGAAGGGGGAACTGAAGAGCAGCTTTGTGAGATCGCACTGGTGTTTGCAGGGCAGGGCACGGGCTCATTTCAATGCTAACCAGATTACTGAGCTCGCTACAGGCTATCTCTGAAGGGATAGTTGGAATTAGTTGATAGAGATTTAATTTGTGTTGTAGATTGCTAATTAAGCCTGTGAAGAGGACCAAAAAAAAAAACTAATCCATTTAGTTAAGGAGATGCAACGATAGATGTGGCACATTAGAGTCAGTCACATCCTGGAATAGATGCAAAGATTTTGCTCCATCTCACCTTGGAGCACGGAGAGGGTGTGGGTATGGAGGGCCTTGGCAACCCCCAACCAGCCCCAGTTCCTCCAGATTGCAGGATATCATGGAATCATTGGGTTGGGAATGACCTTTAAGATCATCACTGTCAGCCCAGTGCCACCACCAAGCCATGTCCTCAAGTGCCACATCCACATATTTTGGGACACTTCCAGGGCACCCTCTTCCAATGGTTGACAACCATTTCCATGAAGATGTTTTCCTCAATATCCAGTTTAAACCTCCCCTGGAGCAACTTGAGAACTCCTCTGGTCCTGTCCCTGGTTTCCTGGGACCCCCACCTGGCTCCACCCTGGATCCATGGGGGACTTTGTGTGGGAGCACCAACACCCAGCCTTGATCCAAGTGGGGAATCAGTCCAGGCAAGGAGAAGTAATTAATAAGCATCCAGGGATGTCCTCTGAGAACGCTCCCAGTGAGAACACTCCCAGTAATCCTGTCTAATCCACGAGGTGGCTGCCCAGGGATTCCTGCACCGAGGTCCATCTGGATTTTCAAAGCCAAGTGATAGAAAGTCAGCTCACACCTCAGTGAGTTGCTCCAACGTTTAATTAACCTGTTAACCCCTAAATCACTCCAGGCAGTGGAAGTCATTTTAGGAAAAAAAAAAAAAAAGCCCAGAAAGCTTCAAAGAGGAAATTTTAAACCCCAAAAATTATTTTGGGAAGCAGATTTCAATTTGCCCATTAAAAAAAAAAAAAAATCCACAAGAACACCAAGTGTTTTTCAAAGCTTTAAAAAATATTTAAAGACCTATCAAATCAGAAAATCACCTTGATTTTTCTTAAATGTAACATTTCAACTGAGAATGCCCAATTTCTTTCTATACCAGCTTTCCAGGAAAGCTGCTTCATGGCTGGTTGGATCTTTATCGCAGTTTGGAGGAGCACCCTAAAATCTGAAGTTTGGTGTCTGGGTGGCTGCAAAGGGACACCTTCCACCAGCCCAGGTTGCTCCAAGCCCCGTCCAACCTGGCCTTGGACACTTCCAGGGATCCAGGGGCAGCCACAGCTTCTCTGGGCACCCTGTGCCAGGGCCTGCCCACCTCTTGGGTAAAGAATTCAGTATCAAATCTAAACCTGCCCTTCTTCAACTTCAGGTCATTCCCCCTTGTCCTGTCGCTCCACATCCTTATCCCAAGTCCCTCTCCAGCCCTTGTGGAGCCCCTTTAGGCACTGGAGGGTCGCTATAAGGTCTCCCTGAAGCCTCCTCTTCCCCAGACTGAACTAATCCTGACTTAAAGGGCTGACCTGGATGCTCCAAGTTTCAAGGAGCCCAACTCAGCCTCCTCCCTCTTCACAGAGAGAACAACCCAAAACCTTTTTTTTGAGAGGCTGCAGGTTCCTGGGCCATGGGAACGGCCACCCCCAGCTGGGAACTATTCCCCCAAGTTCATCCCCCCCATCCTTAGCACCAGGGACATACCTGGAAGCTCCTTGGACTCACCTGCACACCACTCACCACCCAAGCCCAAAAGCCCCACCCAACAAGAAAAACAAGTCCAGGGGCTGTTCCCACCGGGGAAAACGGGGCAGCTGAACTGCCTTGTCCGTGTGGAATGACAGAATTCCATCCTCCTCTCCCAAATGCAAAAGCAGCAGAAGGCTTTACTCTAACAACTGCTAATAGGCCTAAGCCAGGGTGGCTCTTCGTCAGCCTCTGGCAGGGCTCTGGGGAGCACAAGGACAGCTGTCTTGGCAGCCCAGCCATTCCATGCCACTTCTCCCTTCCGAAAAAACAACCATCGCCAGCCCCGGTTTTAGCTCTGCAGCTGCAGAATCATAGAACCATAGAATTGATTGGGTTGGAAAAGACCTCCGAGATCATCAGCTCCAACCCTTGGTCCAACTCCAGTCAGTTTACCAGATCATGGCACTCAGTGCCACGTCCAGTCTCACTTTAAAAACCTCCAGGGTCGGTGAATCCACCCCCTCTCTGGGCAGGCCATTCCAATGCCTGACCACTGTCTCTGGAAAGAATTTCTTTCTAATATCCAACCTAAATTTCCCCTGGCAGAGCTGAAGCCCGTGCCCCCTTGTCCTATTGCTGAGTGCCTGGGAGGAGAGACCAACCCCCACCTGGCTATAACCTCCCTTCAGGGAGTTCTAGAGAGTGAGGAGGTCACCTCTGAGCCTCCTCTTCTCCACACTGAACACCCCCAGCTCCCTCAGCCTCTCCCCATAGCACTTGTGCTCCAGTCCCTTCCCCAGCCTTGTTGCTCTTCTCTGGCCCCGCTCCAGCCCCTCAATGTCCATCCTGAACTGAGGGGCCCAGAACTGACCACAACACTCCAGGTGTGGCCTCACCAAGGCAGAGCCCAGGGGAAGGATCACTGCCCTGCTCCTGCTGGCCACGCTATTGTTGATACAGGACAGGATACCAGAAGTCTCATTGCAGTGCACAAACCACCCAGGGGTACTAATGGGCTACTGAAAGCCCCGAAGGATCCCTTGCAAAGCCCAGTGAATCCCACTGAGAAGGATGAAACAATTCCCTCCTGCCTTTTCCATCGAGGTGCCGGATCCCACTTGTTGTTGGAGGTTTGATCCCAATGAAAACTGAACTTCACGTGGGGATATTTGTTTGAGGACGAGCTCTCCAAGCAGCATCTTTGCCAAGGAAAACGTTTCTGGTCCGTCCTTCCCCAAGATCTACAACGTGAGGCGAAGCTGGGGTAGCAAAAGGCATCCAAGCCCAGAGCAAACAGAGCTGGCCAGCGTGTCCTACACCCCACAGGTCTCCTGATGGAGAAGTCATTCCCAGAGTCATCACCCTGAGGTTTTACCCCCGTGTCAGTGCCCGGCCAAGACCCCACGTCACAACCCAACCGGAGCAGCTCCACTAAAGACATTCCCCCCGGGATGGTTCAACCCTCCAAGAGAAGGGAACTCGGTGTTTGTGCATCTATTTGAGAGATTAACCAGCCAAGTTCAAGTACCTTGGAAGCTGTTCCGAGCCCAGCACCGTGCCAGAGTGTTTGTGAGAGACACGACGGAGGCACCTCTGCAGGGAGAGGAGCAGGAGAAGGCTTCACAGCAGCTCCAAGCCCCAGCCTGGGGGAATCCTTAACCACACCAAGGCCCCAGAGAGACCAGGGGATTGTCTGGATAAAGGTCGATTAATCACCATTACAGGGATTAGCGTTCCTTTTGAATTTTTAACGACTTCGTTATGTCTTTTACTTGCCTTTTTTATGTAAATAAATAAATTAAAAAAAAAGGTGGAGGGTTTTTAAAGCTTTTTTTTTATTCTTTTTTTAAAGGAAATTATTAATTCTCCCCATTACCAACAGATAAAGCCCTGGCCACACTTGAAAGGGGGAGTCAATAACACAGAGAGGTTGGAACCGTCACAAATCCTATCGGACATGCTCTGGCTGGCTTTAGATGTTCCCTTTGTAGCAGGAGCAGGGCTGGATCCCACAGCAGGTCAGAGCCAGAGGAGCCCGGGCTGGAAAGGGGCAGGCAGGGAGAGAAGGAGGCCAATACCATTTGAGAGCTCCAGAAAAACCAAGGGAAAACAGAAGTGGTGCCAGCAAGGGCAGGGCAGAGCTGCTCCCTGGGGAGGGGCTGGACCCAGGGCAGCAGCTGAGGAGGAATAAACTTCACACATGGAATTTGCTGGGATCAAGGGAGAACTGCAGGATTAAGGCACGGATACGGGTAGTGTGAATATCATCCCTGCCCCAAACAATCCTCTATGGAGCTCCCGTGTTCCTCCGTTGGCTCCAGCGTGGGATTTCCCAGCCCTTGGCTGGCTACAGAGCTGAGAGATGGGGACAGTTCTGGGAGGCTGAAGGAGCTGCTCCTCCCAGGGACAGTCCCTCAATAAATGGTGTTTCCTGCACGTGGCTGAGGAGGTGTCCAGCTCCAGGTAGCTGCTCTTTCCCCATCCATTGACATCCCAAAAGGAGGAGCAGCCACCCCCCATCCCACCACCACGTCCAGGGCGTGCTGCAAGTGCAAACCCTTGGGTCATCATCATGGCTTGGCTTCGTGAATGAAGATTTGGGAAGGGCTCTCCCCACGCTTGCTGCGAACGTGCTGGTGGCCAAAGAGGCTGATAAAAGACAGGCAAGGCTGGTCACAAAAAGCACATCAGAAAGTCTCTATAGGTGGTGTTGGTGAGGCTTGGTCACTCAGGATGCTGCCAAACTCGACTGTCATCTCCGGTCAGTCTTGAGCGACCAATGTCCTGAACCTCCTGCATGCAGGGTTGGCTCTGCAGCTTCCAGAGCACCTTCTCACCTGCCCTTTCGTCCCTCGCCTGTCGCTGCAGGGCTTTGCAAATGGGGGTGAGTCCTTCGAGCCTGCGCAGGGGATTTTTTAGGTGAGGCACAGCGTGCGCGGAACTGGCCCCACCCTTTAGTCCTAAGGTTCATCTGCCAGGGCCTGGCAAGCTTGGACGGTGGCAGCGAAGTCCTCAGGATGTAGGTTTAGTTAGAGTGTCCTTCTCTTAGATGGATGGCCTTACAGGGCTAAGCGAGCTCCATCTGCCCGGGTTTGGAGTTAGAGTTGTCCTTCTCCTAGGATGGTTGCCAGGAGGCTGGTGAGCCCATCCTGCCCATGGACACACTTTGTCTGACCCTTCAGCTGAGACCTGACTAGCATGGGAGACCCTACCAGAGGCACAACCACCGCCAGCACAGCTGACAGCCTCATAAGGGCACGCAAGCTTCTCCCCCACAACAAGGGGGTGTCCATGGAGAAGAACTCCTTGGGTAGGGTTATAAGAAATGAGAATCCCAGAGGAGGGAGAGGAATGCCAGGAGCAATCTAAGACAGAGCAACCTCCCACAGCACCTCTCAGAAATTAATTAACAGGTTAATTATTCCCTCTGGGAAACGTGTTGCCTCCCTCCTTCAGGGGAGGTTGGTACAGAAGCAGGACACTCACCTCGACCCCCAGGCTCCTGTCAGGAGATTGTTTCACCCGCTTTGGGCTGAGTGCCCCCTTTATCTGAACAGCTTTAACAACATGTGGCTTGAATCGTGTTCTGATGAGCTGAAAATGCAGCTTTTCTCCTGCTATGAGACAGCGCTCATCAGGAACTGGGCTGGAATCACAAAACTCATCCCACCTGGGCCTTAAGCTCTGTGGGAACACGAGCTGAGAGCCCCGAAAATCAACATGCAGCACCACACAGCCCCATCACCAAACGCTGCTTATTATCCAGGGCCACACTCGCCTCCTCCCAGGATCTGCAGGGCTGGGAATGACCCACACCTGCCCCTCTCTGTGAATGACCCACACCTGTCCCTCTCCGTGAATGACCCACACCTGCCCCTCTCCGTGAATGACCCACACCTGTCCCTCTCCGTGAATGACCCACACCTGTCCCTCTCCGTGAATGACCCACACCTGTCCCCCTCCNTCCCCATGAATGACCCACACCTGCCCCTCCCCATGAATGACCCACACCTGCCCCTCTCCATGAATGACCCACACCTGTCCCTCTCCGTGAATGACCCACACCTGCCCCTCTCCATGCAGAAGCACAGTCCTGCTTCTGCAGCTTTAATGATGTTTAGTGGACAGGTTCTGACACAGCACTCCTGGGCGATGCTTTAACCAGCCCAGGAAACACGGGCAGCTTCAATAATCAACCGCCCTACAACAGGCAGTTCAATTGACTGATGACTAACGCCGTGCCATTTTACCTTCAGATAAACGGAGGTGCCGCGTTTTTCCAGCTTTGAAAACACTCCCTGCACAAAGAAATCCATATCATTTCAAATGCCAAACCTCTCTCAAACCTGCAGCCGATATCAGTTGGGAGAAAAGAGGAATATCAGGCAGAAAAAGACTACGCTGCCTGGAATTGAGGACAATTAATAATACATGCAGCAACCCCTCAAACCACCTTTTTCTCCCCTCCTACTGCAGGCAGAGAAAATGAAGTGAATTGGAAATTCTGTCAGGAAAAGTACATCCTCCAAAATTAAAAGACAAAGGCAGAGGGAGAAAATGAGCTGTGTCAGGCTCACTTACAACACCAGCAGTACAAGGCGCAGATAATTCCCTTCATGAAGCAAAGCAGCCTCGGGCTCACAGCACCTCAGCAGGGCAGTCAGGCTGAGCAGAAACACCCCCGAGCTCCAGAAGCAGCTCCTGAAAGAATCTGGGACAAAAAACAATGTTCTTAATGTTCAGTTCATCAGGCAGAGTGAGGAAAAGCCCCCTCCCCACTCCACCTGCAGAGCTGCCCCAGCCCTGGGGGACAGCACGGCAAGGACATGGAGCTGCTGCAGAGGCCAGAGGAGGCACCAGGATGGGCAGAGGATGGAGCAGCTCTGCTGGGAGGGAAGGCTGGGAGAGCTGGGATTGTCCAGCCTGGAGAAGAGAAGCTTTGGGGGGACCCGATTGTAAGAAAGATGGAGAGAGATCATTTCCAAGGGTCTGGAGTGACAGGACAATGGGCAATGCCTTCCCACGGCCAGAGGGCAGGGTTGGATGGGATACTGGGGAGAAATTCCTGGCTGGGAGGGTGGGCAGGCCCTGGCACAGGTTGAATCCCAGAGAAGCTGCGGCTGCCCCTGGATCCCTGGAAGTGTCCAAGGCCAGGTTGGACGGGGCTTGGAGCAACCTGGGCTGGTGGAAGGTGTCCCTGCCCGTGGCAGGGGGGGGGACTGGATGGGCTTTAAGGTCCCTTCCAACCCAAACCATTCCATGATTCCATGATTCAATTCTTTCAGTGCCAGGCAGCCTTTCACCTGTGCGGAGAGGGAGGCAGCTCAATCAAGGCTAACGAGGGAGAACATTGACTGTCTCTTCTTCCAGCGCTCCTGAAAGCATGAGGTTCCCAGGACCATTCCCACCTTGCACAGCACCCACACCCCTCAAATCAGCCCAGCCTGCCTGGATCCAGGGCACAGCACTGCACCCTCCCAGTGCTCCTGTCCCCCCACATCCTCCTCCTGCTCTGCCTGGCGTGGGTTTGGAGGGCAGGAGGGCAGGAGGGAGGGCAGTTGCTGTCGCCAGTGTTGATCCACTCCGACAGGGACCCTTCAAACAGGGCAAGTGACCCATCTGCCCTCCCAGGCCCAGGCTCAGGAAGCAGACGCTGCCTGCACGTGCCTTGGACGGGCACATGTGCAGAGAAGCTTAAAATTATTAATCAGCTTCTTCCAGTGCCTAATAAATGCTCTGTCTGCTGTACCACAGGATGCGGCCGCTGAGATCAAAGCCTGGCTCCGCATGCGCATGCATAATAAGGGAAAATTCCTGCCCCAGAGCACAGAGGAGAGCACGGATGTGACAAAAGCTGAGGAAGAACAGAGACATGAAGTGAGTTGTTTCAGGTCAGGCCCAGCCCTGCCTGGTGCCTGTTCCAGGGAGCGGGCTGCTTGCCTGTGATGATGTGGGGATGCCAGAGCTGTTTGTTCTGGATCAACACTCTGCAGTCTCAGGAGCGGCAGATCATCCCTTCACAACTAGCAGGAGATGCAAAATTGCTCAGGATCCTGACTTAATTAGTGCCGTGTTTCTATCCCGCAAAGCGAACATCAAACGGCCTGAGATGTGAGAGGTGGCTGTGAAATGGCAGGAGCTGCTGGAGAACAGCACTCTGCTGAGTTCTTCCCGAATTCTGGCATCTGCTGGAGAGCAACACCAGGGAAAGGTGGATTTGAGTTCAGAGCCCACACTGCTGCAAGTGCCTCGCTTTGTTTCAGGGCAGTGTCTGGAGGGACTACAAGCACAAGCTGACCGTGTCCTGCACCAGCTTCACATTTTTAGACATTCCAATGGAACGTAACATTTTGGTTTTGCAGATATTCTACGTGCCTACAGAATAATTCCCCTCATCCCTTCCAACTCCCTGTTTCTTTTCAGTAGCAACATCAGTGCAGCCGGATTGCAGAGTTTTGGGAAAGTAGAGCAGCAACTTTTCAGGGAAGGGGAGGAAATACATTGCTTGCTCTCTCACAGCTTCATGAGCAGGAACGAAATCAGTGGAAGCTAAAGGTGATGAAGGGGATTGAATCTCAGGGCAGGCTCAGGTGGGATCTCAGCCAAAGGTTCTTCCCCCAGAGGGTGGTGGGCACTGCCCAGGCTGCCCAGGGCAGTGGGCACAGCCCCAAGGCTGCCAGAGCTCCAGGAGCGTTGGGATGATGCTCTTGGGGACAGGGAGGGATTGTTGTGGGTGTCTGTGCAGGGCCAGGAGTCAGACTGGATGATCTCGATGGGTTCCCTCCAACTCAGGATATTCCATGATTCTATGAACCATGTGACACCTTCCACCAGCCCATGTTGCTCCAAGCCACATCCAAAGGCCCTGGACATTTCCAGGGATGGAGCAACTACAGCTTCTCTGGGATTCAACCTGTGCCACGACCTGCCCACCCTCACAGGCAGGGATTTCTCCCCAATATCCAATTAAAACCTCCCATCTTTCAATCTGAATCCATCCTCCCTTGTCCTGCCAGTGCAGTTCCTGATGCCGAGTCTGTCTCTGGGTTCCTCGTTGGCCCCTTCAGGTGCTGGAAGGTGCTTTGAGCCTTCCAAGAAGGGATAGGAGAGAGCAGAGAGAAGTCCAGAGTGGAACTGCAGCTCTGCTAGGACAATGTGAGCTATAATGGAAAAGAAAAGCCCATCAAACACAGCTTGTAAGATTAAATGGGATAAACTATGCTGTGGGTCTTTCGTTGTTGTAAAATCCCTCTTCCCTCTGGTGAATTGTTTCACCTAATGAAGAAACAGGCTTTTATTTTGAGCAAGTTATTACTCCCCACCACTTCCCAGAGCTCCCCCGGGGCAGTTGTGCTGCAGCCTGGATCCCAAGGACACAGGGGAATCTGATCCCTGAGAAAGGTCTGCCTGTGAGAGGGAAAACCCAGAGTCCAGAAACAGGGAGTAAACGAGCCACTGGTTTAGTCCCGAGCAACAACCAGGTGTTGAGGAGAAATAACAGCACATCTTGCATGGCCAGTGTTAAAACAGCCTTCAGCAGGGCCCCGAGCAGCCCCACAACACCCACACCCTGCCCTGGGAAAGCCCAGTTCATCCTTATGGATGGCACCTGCACAGCTGTGAAATCCTGCAGTGCACAGCTGTACACAGGGCACCGTGCCTTGGGGTCAGGGAATACCCTGAGCTGGAAGGGACCCACCAGGAGCATCCAGACCCACTCCTGGCCCTGCACAGACACCCCAACAAGCCCACCCTGCCCCTGAGAGGGTCATCCCAACGCTCCTGCAGCTCTGGCAGCCTTGGGGCTGTGCCCACTGCCCTGGGCAGCCTGGGCAGTGCCCACCACCCTCTGGGGGAAGAACCTTTGGCTGAGATCCCACCTGAGCCTGCCTTGACACAACTCCAGCCATTGCCTGGGTGCTGTCACTGTCACAGGGAGCAGAGATTGGTGCTGCCCCTCCACTGCCCCTCAGGAGGAAGCTTCAAACTGGTGTGAGCTCTCAGGGAGGGATTCTTGGGGTGTCCTGTGCAGGGATGAAAGCTGGACTCGCTGATCCTTGTGGGTCCCTTCCAACTCAGGATATTCTGCCATTTGGCAGAGCAAAGCCACGGCCACCCTCCCCTCCAGCACTGGGGTAACCGGTGGCACTGCCACCACCCCACACACTGCCTTTTGGGAGATGCCAAAAGGTGCAGAGTGCTCCAGCTTCACCCCAAATCGACGCCCCCACCAACAAATGCAGCGTATGTGGACAGCTGAGCCTGCTGCCACCACTGGAGCTGCACAGCAAAGCCTCTCCACCAATTCCACGGGGAAACACAGCACGAACCCCTGTCTGTGCCAAACCCACCCAGGCACAGCCCCGCTCCTCCTCCACCAAGCAGCTCCAGTTATTTCAACCCCACGGAGCACAGTCCGGTCCATGGAATCCAAGAGATGATTTCCTGCCTTGGAGGAGCCCGGGGTATTCACCAGTGGCCACACTCTCATGCATAATGCACTTACAGTCACTCACAAATATAATGTCTCGCTGACATGTGAGCCATTTGAGCAGAACGGGGGTCACAGGAGATCAGAGATGGAATTTCTTTATTGTTCCACTGCTGCTGCTTGGTTGTGTTCCCCTCATTCAAGGTTAAATCATTTCTGTTTGGAACACGTGCTGCATTCTGCATTACACGCTGGCAAAACTAATGGGCCCCCCTGGGCCAGCAAACACTGAGCACCTCTCCCAAGGATTCCTCCATCCCTCTCTTCCTTCTCCACGGGGTTTTTACACCCCGTGCCTCTCATGAATTTGGAAACAGCCTGGAAATTCAATCAGATATTTGTCCCCATTAATTACCGGGTTGAAAAGTCTGATAACAGTGCAAATTGATTTCCCTCTCCTGTCCCTTCCCACCAGAAGGAACAGGTT
The DNA here is from genome assembly GCA_013396735.1 of Grallaria varia. Taxonomy (NCBI): domain Eukaryota; kingdom Metazoa; phylum Chordata; class Aves; order Passeriformes; family Formicariidae; genus Grallaria; species Grallaria varia. Next base: position 168,913 of record VWZG01002627.1, on the reverse strand, counting down.
CCTGCGCTGGGAAGGGTAGGTGACACTGAGTTCTGGTGACACAGAGTTCTAGTGAGCCAGCAGAAGGGAGGCAATGCTGTCTCTTCTCAGGATTAGCTGCTGATGGAGGGATAGGATATGCTCTGGCTCAGCACTAGAGGTAAATCCAAGCCTCATGTTCGGAGACTGGTTGTTTGGTTGCTCTTTGCTCCCAGGACCATGCACCTCTCCCTCACTGCCTTTGATCTAAGAGGAGGCTTTTACCTTCACACTGAATGCTTCAGCCATTCCTCTCTCTCCCCACAGCTCCATTTGCTGGCCTCCACCATGACTCAAAACATCAGCTGGGTGTTGTTCTCCCTCGAGGTTGGCTTTGCTGGGAACCAATTCCAGACATCCAGCTCAAGATCAACGGCCTACCAGGACCACAAGGGGATGGGGAGCTGCACCAGCCCCAGTCGAGGGACACGCAGGCATTTGGTGGAGTATCCACCTGGCTCTGGTGCTCCAGCCTTGACACCACAACCAGCTGTACTATTCAGGTCGAACCTAAAGCAGGGCTCAGATTCACCACCCAGCTCAGAAATTCCTTCCCTCTACGTCTCTCCTCAAGGAAAACCTGTGGATATTTCTCTCCTCACAAAAGACAAAGACCAGTGTATTGAATACAGCCCAGCCTGGGTTAGAGCTCCTGCAGGGACAGGGCGACTCTCTTGAGCACAAGGAGGGAGGGGGAAAGGAGGCTGCACAGCATCTACAGCCTGTGCAAAGTCACACCAAGTGTGTTTCTGTGTCGGACCCACCTCAATTCCCCCGCGGCCGTTCTGCTTCACCGGTGGCTGAAATGATTTCGGTGTGCTCAGAGGGAAGCTCTGCCCTCCTGCATCTCCCTGCTCGGTTTATCTGCGGGGAATGAGCCAAGGATCTCTTGACCTGAAAACATAAGTCTCTCCTACTTGAACTCCGAGGTCAGCATTGTTAGCTTGGCAGGAGCACCATCCAAAGCTCTGCACGTGCTCGGCCACTGGAGAGGGCAGGAGCAGCCACGGCAGCTCAGCTCTGGAACAATCCCCTCTGGACAAAGCAGGTCAGAAAAAGCATTCTCAGTTCTAGGGATTTCTATTGCTGGTGAGAGAACAGCCCGGGTGATGTTCCACTTGATTATTCTTAAACAAATTGAGATTTTACTTCAAAAAATCCTTTAGAAAATTCGTTTTGAAACTTATTTGAAGGCACCTCCCTTTCCACGGTGATTCACAGCCATTTTTCCAAGATCATCAGCTCACCAAGCCTGTCTGAGTTCAAGGAGCATTTGGACATCTCTCTCAGGGGCAGGGAGGGATTGGGGTGTCCTGTGCATGGCCAGAGGCAGGACTGGATGATCCTTGTGGATCTTTCAACTCAGGATATTCCACGATTCTATGATTTACAGTGTCAATGGCGAAATTATTATTTGGATCAATCTGGAATAACTCCCTGAGTTTTTCAATGGGAACAAATAACCAAAGGTACAAATAGCCCAGTAATTTGCACAGCTCTTGTGTGTCTGAGTGACACCTGAAGCAAAGCCTCTTTGTCCCCACTTTTGAAATGGTTGTCAGCAAAGTTGCTGCATCCGTAAGAGCCCAAAAGGCTTTCCCTTTAACTCATCAACCCCTTCTTCCTCTGATTCCTACCCATTTGTTCCAACTTCTGCAATGCAGGGGGTTGGAACTGGATGATCTTTAGGATCCCTTCCAAACCAAAACATTCTATAATTCCTTTGGAAATCAAGACATTCATGAGCTCCAGAATGCCAAGGCACAGCCAAACAACATCCAGCCAGGCTTTAACAGAGAGTGAGGATAAACCTTAGCACTTAGGGCATATTCCTGCAAATTTCCAAGGGACTGGGATGGGAAAGGAAAGACAAAAATAAACATGGTGTCTAAGAATCCGAGCAGCAGCACAATAAAGGCTGGCAATAACTCGCCAGTGCTGCTCCCGCCACCCGCCAGCCGAGCTCCGCTGGGATAAATGACACACAACTTCCTCTGATAAACTAATAAAAGAGATTTCTATGAGTAATCATGGGTTTGACAGGAAGTCAAACAAATCTATCCATCACCGCTGACATGTGTCTACAACCTTCCAAACAAAGCAGCGTCTGGAGAGGAAAAATGGAGCAAACTGCCCACACTGTCTGAAACGGCACAGAAAGACAACCAGCGCCAGGAGCCTCCATTGAACGCTCCCTGCCACCCACTCCTGGCTCCCTCTTTGATCCCTTCTGGACCCACTTCTGAAGCCTCCAAACATCAGACAGACCCTGAGCTTCTCCTCCCACATCCTGCCCCCTGCATGAGACACAGTCTCCGTCTCCACCGGAGATAAGGAGAACAAACACTGGAGTGGTTCCATCCCACCCCTCTTCTGCTCAGCGCTGGCTGATGATCTTCTCCAGACCCTCTTACTGGAGGTGGGGGGTCTGTCTGGTCAGAACTGAGCCAAACGCAGATCTCTGGAGGCTCTGTGCACACCATGGGGCTTTGGGGATGAGCTGAATCCCACCCCTCAGCCCAGCAGGACAGACCCTTGGTCATCTCCTTTGGTTCTGGGGATGTGTTAGCAATGAGCAAACAAAGTGGGTCAGGAGTTCACTGTGAGTGTCCCAGTTGAATGGAGATTCAGCTGGGCTCTCTGGGAGCAGCCCCACAAGCTGAGCAAGGTGGAGCTCAGCATGGATGGTCAGAGTCCCAGCATGGTGAGACGTCATCTCCTCTCCATTGCACAGGCTCTGTGTCACTGTGGGGTGACAGCACCCCAGAACCCACCACCGTGCTCACACCAGCAAGGCAGGTCTCCAAGGGCTCTACATGCACTGTCTTCAGAGGAAGGACAGCTGCTGAACCCCTCCAGAAGGGCCTATTCTATGCCCCGTCCCAGTAAAGCAGACCAGGTGGATGGTATTTTGGGATTCCCACAGCTTCTCCCCTCTCCCTGCTCTGCCCTCTTCCCTCCACTCTGCCCCACTTCAGAAGCAGCCCGACTGCTCCAGAGAGTGCCACACGAGTCTCCATGGATGTCTTCTCCTGGAACATCCCTGTGAGGTCACAGGATCATGCAATGGCCACAGACAGGACATCTCCCACCAGACCAGGCTGCTCGGAGCTCCATCCAACCCTGCCTGAAACACTTCCAGGGACGGGGCAGCCACGTGCTGTCCCTGCCAGGGAGCACAGCCTTGGAGGACTCCGAGCCAGGTTTGCCCAGCAGGACCTGGAAGCCAAAGCCCAGCTCCATCTGTGAGCAGGAGCACGGCACAGGCAGCAGGAATATTGCCATGATTTGGCCGCAGCAGTTTGACTCTGCCCCCAGCCCAAGCCAGGCCTCCACCTGCTGAGCTGACGAGTTGGGAGCCCTCCTAAAAGTTTGGATAAAGAGCTAAATATTCCCTAAAATGAAATAAGAGCCCTTGACTTACTGAGCTTCTTTAACCCTCCCCAGATGAACCTCTCCACTCCCCCTGGGCTGTCCTGGGCATTGTGCTGGCACAAGACACACCAGCAGCAGGACTGCCTTTCACTGGCATATAAAAAATTGAGGGCTAAAATCCTGCTTCCAGTTCTTCCCTCCCAGCTCTGTTGATCCATCCAGAGCCAGCGTTAACAAGGAAGGCTGGTTTTGTTTTAATTGTAGGTTTTATTTCTAATTTCAAAAGCAGCGTTTGATCCTGAAGTCCTCCAGGCTCAGATATTTCTAAGAGAGTCAAATGCAACCCAAACAGGGGCACGTACGTTTCTTCAGAAGTGCCCTGCTGTGAGACTCATCCCCTTTTAAACAAAGCAGCTTCGGAAAATTCATACACCATTTCTCAACAACATGAGCTGGTTTGAGACAAAACATTAGAGTGTGCACAAAATTTGCAAGACATCCGCCTGAAAAAAAGAACTCAGCCAAGTGAAACCCCCAAAGCAGCACAATTTTTGACAGTGTTGCTCTGTCAAAACCCTTTTTATTTTTGTTTTTCTTTAGAAACCAGACAAAGTAGCTCATTATATATATATATATTTAATTGGTAGAGAGAAAAGAAACTGAAAGCTTTCTGATAAGCTCTGCTGCCAGAGATAAAAGGCTTTCTGAGGATTCCCACTGATCTCTGCTGCATTGCTGACATGGAAGGGGCAGGAGATGTGCCACTCCATGCTCAGAACTGTCCCATCCTCTGGAAAATTGCCTTTTCTCGCTGGACACAGGTTCAGCTGGCCCTGGGCTTTGGGAATGGAATTCCCAAGGGAATTCCAAGGCAGTCATTCTGGGTGTGTCACGCTGGGATTTCCAGTTCTTGTACGACGAGAGATGTGCACTGAAAGAGAGGAATGAAATGGGTCAGGCCTGGGCTCTGGGAGGAATCTTGGTGGTTTGGATGAGGGACCAAGCACCCACTGAGTCAGTTTGCAGATGACACCAAGCTGGGTGGGATGTGGATCTGCTGGAGGGCAGGAAGGCTCTGCAGAGGCATCTGGACAGGCTGGATCCAGGGGATGAGGCCATTTCCCTGCTCTCAGCTCTGTGCTGTCAACACCCTTCAGAGAGCTGGAACCAGCTCCGTGACTCTGGGCTGGGACCACAAGTGGTTGAGGATTCAGGGGCTCCAAAATGCAAGAGCACGAGGTCCTGCAACCCCTTCATCCTATGTCAGTCCAAAGCACTCGGAGGAAATCCGTGGAAAAAGGCTGTTCATACTCCCTGTAATGTGACCTAATGTGGTGGGGAGCAGACAAAAGGTCCTTGTGCCAAGAGAAATGGGTGATCTGAAGCCTCCCAAGCTCAGCGTGGCCACCAGACTGAAGGCAGGAGCTTCCCAGGAATGCTGAGGAGCAGGGACTGAAATCACCAGCAAGGAGAGGGGTTGGACATTCCAGATGCTGCTAAAGCAACAGCTGCTCACTGAAGGGCAGCTCTGACTTTCCAACACCTTGCAATGTTTCTGGAGCAATCCCTCCCACACAAACGGGCTGCCAAGATGCAAAGCGCAGCAGCAGCAGGTGATGGCAGGATGTGGAGAAAGGAAATGCAAATATTTGGGAGGCCAGCCCAGAACGGAGAGGGAAAGGCTGTTGGAGACTTGGAACCCTCAGGCTCCAGGAGGAGCAGCTCATCGAAATGCACGTCAACCAGGGCCTTTCAGCAACCACCTGGGAGTGGGGGTGGCAGGACCTGACACTTTAGATGGAATCACAGAATATTCCGAGCTGGAAGGGACTCACAAGGATCTCCTTCAGTGAATGGCCTCTCTGGGGACTGAGGCTGTGGGGGAGACTCCAGCTGGCCCGAAGTCTCTGTGGAATAGTTGGACTATGCCAGGAACCTTCTGCACACGTCAGGGTGAGATGCACGGAAGGAAAGCTGTAACACCTGGAACAGATATCCGGTTTCGAAGTGATGAGTGATGTTTACTGACATGCGTGGTTTGTGTGTCCAATTAGGAATTATTTATATATAGAGAAACCAATGGTCCTTGGACAAGAGTCCATACTCAGGTCTATAAGAACCGCAGCCTCCGATGCAATAAAGTTTTTCTGTTCCTGTTCAAGTTCCTGTACCTGTTCCTGTCCTGTTTGTGGGACAAGATGATGTTGTTTCTTTGACCTGCCTCTAACTTCATGACGACATGAGGCCACAACCTTGGCGTCATTAGCACTGAGCTCCAAGCAGCTGAGCCAGGCTCAGGGTGAGGGGATGTGGGTGGGAAGTGTCCTGGCTGTGAGGGCACAGCCACATCCCAGCCCTCTTCAGGGCCCAGGGCAAGAGCCAGCTGAGCTAAAGGCAGCAGAGAGAGAACCTCCTCAGAGCGGGTGCTGATTCACTGAGGCAGCCAGTTTGCACATTCCCAGCACAGAGGAACCCCCTCAAGGGTCAGTGTTGTTCCTCTGAGCCCCTGGAAGGAAGGCAGGGAACGGCTCCCAGATGAAGGAGCTGCTGGCACAAGTGGCTGTTCCACGCAGCAGACCGTGGTCCTAATTGGCAAGGGGCTGGTGGGGAGGAGGAGGCAGGATGGAGTTCTTAGTTCCTCCTCCACTGTTCTGAAATCGGGAAATGCCAAATGTTGATATCCTCTATAAACACCTATTGGCAACAGTGCTTTCCCCCCGCGCTCCCACGGCCTCCCCTCCCACGGCAGCCCCTCGCTGAGCACCAGCACCGGCTCGGCGCCGGCTCGTGGCACCAAAACCCAACCCAGCTCAGACACTGACCTTCAGCTTTGCTGTTTTTATCTCCTCGGCTTTCGTGTGCTTCCTTCCCCGTGGAAGTGAGCGCTCCAAGGAAGTCTTCTGACGAGCCATCTGGAGGAAAGGGCAGCCAAGCTCCCACTCCCAAAAACCTGACACCCGATGTGGATTCGGAACCGGAAAAAAATAAACGGGTGTTGGAAAGGTCTCTCCACACACCACATACCAGAAAACCCGCTTCCCAAATCCCAGGCATTACTATCACTGCTCCTATTGTCAATGCTAAAATAGGGATATTGGATAAACAAGGGTTTGGAGCATCTTCATATCGAAGTTATTTTGCAGAAATCCACTTGCAGCTCTCTGCTGCTGAAGGCCCTTCTCTCTCCACACCTCAAGGAAGGTATCAGCACCTCCTGTCATGCCAAGGGTTGGAAAAGGCCTAACGAAAACCCATTAGTTCTTTGCTAATGAGCTAAAGGAAGCCACTGAAAATGGGTGAGACTGTCAGACTTCTCTTCCCAGTTGGGCAGGAAACAGAAGAAAGGTCTCCAAGGGGAGCACGGGCTGAAGGGATGAGTCCATCCCCCAGAAGGGACTGGGCTCTTCCCACCGAGGGGCAGCAGAAAGTCTCTAGTGGGGAGTGGGATCAACAGCAGTTTTAAAGCTGGGAATGTTCTCCCAGGAAAGCTGGAATGAAGGAAAAGTCTCGGGTTGGGAATGTCCCAGCTGGAGTCTGAATCCTGCTCAGGCAACAAGCATTAACTCTCCCCTTTGGCAGGAGAATGTCTGTTAATGAAACCAAGGGCCTCCAAACCTCCCAAGGCGAGCTGTGCCAAGGCAGAAGCTGCAGGAGGCAGCGAGGGAGCGAGCGTGGCACTTCCCAGAGGAGCCCTGCACTGAGGATGAGCCAAGGAAAAGGCTCTCAGTGTCTGACTGAGGTAAATGAGGGCTCTGCTAACTCACTGCCTTTCAACGGGAAACTTGGCCTCTGACTAAATTCCATTTTGTGAGCCAGCGCCTGGTTTCTGATTTTGATTTCACTTTCGAGGGGAGGGTTGTAGATTAACTTCCTTTAAAACACCTGAGCTCTGAAATACTGTCGTTAATGTCCCTTACAAAGGCACATCCCACCAGAAGTTACTTCACTCACCAATTCTCCCTCAAATGTGAAGCTGTGCCGAAGAGTTTCACCCTCCAGGATGGCCTGTGAGCTGACACAGGGATCTGGGAGATGCATTCCCAGGAGCAAGAAGAGGTGATTTCTCAAACTGGTCCATCCGAGCTGGCACCTGTGGCACCTGGCAGGATTTCCAGCTGGAAACATCACGCTCTCACAAGAATTTGGGACATCTGGTTACTTGTCACCACCAGCATCAGAGGTGTTCCCATCCTCCCAATCCATTCCTCTAAGTGTTTTTGTAATGGCTTCACTTGCCTCGGTTCAATAAAGCCACACACTGAAGTGAAGTAATTTAGATATTGATTGTGGTAACATTTAATTCACGTAATTTTTGCAGACGGACTACTTTGGCTTGAAGGAAATGCTTTTCTTAAGGGAAAAAACTTGAAGCAGCCAAAAAGACCCCCACCAAGCCATACATGTCCATCACACCTCAAAATATGCCCAGATCTTTGTGGGAAACTGTGATTTACAGCAACCAGACTATTCAGTTCCACCCTCTCGTCAGGACAAACGTGAGCAGAACAATCTCCTGACTCAGAGAACTTCTTTACCACCTCATCTCATCCCACGTGGCTTCATCTCCACTTGCAGGCGGCTCTTCACCGAGGCACGATCTGCTGTGAGATGCACGTGTCACAGCAAGATGTGTCGCTGCCCTCTCCAAAGAATCTTTTTCCCTCCCCTGAACCCTCATCCCTTGAAATCCAAGGGGTGGATCTCACTCTTCAGTTGTGTCCTCCTTGGTTCTCCCACCTTTCCCTCCCAGCAGTGTCTCTTCCTAACGAGCCTTTAGGCAGGAGCATCCCTTTTGGAGCCGTGTTGTTCCATAAGATAGTGAGAGGGAAGCTATTTTCTGATAGAGAAGATAGTTTATCTCCCTTGACAGATTTCAAGGCGGTTTTAAATCTCCCAACAATGTGCCGGGTTTTCCCCGTTATAGCTCTGGTGGCGATAAGACATGTCAGTGTTATTAACCTGAAAATGCTGCAGAATTCTGGAGATACAGCCCAAAGCCCATTAGAATTCTCCTTGGAACCCGGGGGTCACTAAAATAAAGTGCAATGTCTTAATGATGCCGTGTGCCTTCACCGTGGGCACTGGGTGACTCCCTCCCTTTTGGCCACGTGCCCAAACCATGGGCGCGCCTTCACCGCAGCCCTCGGACACCCCTGAGGCACCCAAAGCCTTGGGGGTACTCATGGCAAGACAAACGATGCCAGAAGTCCCATCCCAAGGGGACTCTTCCCCATCCCTGCCCTCTTTCACACACACCACACCTGAAGGGCTCCTCTGATGTGCTGGACGTGAAGAGCATCCTCTGAAAGGACGGATCCCTCTGCCAGAGCCTTCCTGCCCTCCAGCAGACCCACATCCCACCCACCTTGGCGTCACCTCCAAACTGACTCCGTGGGCACTCCATCCCTTGTCCAGATCATCGGGATTCCTCCCAGAGCTCAAGCCTGACCCATTTCATCCCTCTCTTAGTACAGAACTGGAAATCCCAGTGTGACGTCCCCAGACGGAGTCGTGCCTGTGTTTGAAGGGAGGTCTCTTTTCCTGCACCATTTCCCCTCTCCTGGGAGCACGGAGGTCCTTTCCTGAAGTGGCTGTGGATTTCCTCGACCCTTGTTTTGCACAGCATTGCCCTGGAGGAGGCAGAGCAGGTCCCTGATGCTGAGAGGCAGCTGGTTGAGCAGGACGGTGCTCAGGCAGGTGTGTTTTAGGATGAAGGGCAGCATCTCCTCAGGATCCATCACCTCCCACACTCTCGCTTCGGGCTGTTTTGCTGAGGCCCAGAGCTAAATACATTATCAGCAGGCCAGGAGTCAGGTTTGTGCAGCTCCAGGCTCTGTTTCCAACTTGTAGAATCACGTCAAGAAGCTGCTGATCCTTGTGCATTTCCAAGCAGACGGCTTTTCATAAGACGCTACTTAAAATGTAATGATGGTCTGAGTTTTATATGTAATTTCGGTAGCTGATTCTACCCAAAGGCAGCTGGGTGAGCAGGCCAGGGCTCAGCAAGGCGGACTTTCACTTGGTGGAAGGGGGCTGGGACACTGCCCAGGCTCCCCAGGGCAATGGGCATGGCCCCAAGGCTGCCAGAACTCCAGGGGCATTCGGACAACGCTCTCAGGGACAGGGTGGGATTGCTGGGGTGTCCTGGGCAGGGCCAGGAGTGGGACTGGCTGTCCTGTGGGTCCCTTCCATGATTCTATGATACTGAAGTTAGTGGCAGGCTCAGCAGAACAAGAAATAACTTCTCTTGCCCCTCAAAAGATGAGTAACAGCACAAACACATCATGTCTGTGATGTCACCTCGAGCCATTCCCCATTGATAAGGTCTGATAAGGAGGAGAGGGCACTTCAAAGACCTAATGAGGTTCTGGTGGGCTTCTGGTAGAGCTGCCTGGAGTGTGGAGAGGAATAATCCATGAATTCCCACAGCAGGAAGCACCTGGACCAAAGGAGGACAAGCCCACAAGAAGCAGTTCCGTGCAGCAGTGACCTGACCTGAGCTGAGCTTTGGTGTCTGGGAACTCCACACAGCCCACATCTCCTGTCCTGAGTGAGCACCAGCACAGATGGATCCTGGAATCATGGACTGAGTGAACCCAATGGACAGCCCAGAACCCCTCTGCTCTGCAGGGAAAATTCCCTGGGACTGGATTTCTTGGACTGGGGAAGAAGGACATGGCTAGAGAAGGGGCTTCTGTTGAGTCCTAGAAAAGGGAGATTCAAGTCTCAGCTCTCCAATGACCTTCTGTGATATTTAACATTTACCCTGCATCTTTAGCTGTCCCTGTGGAAAGGGAAAGGGAGGCAAACCAAAATCCCTTTCTGACCTCAAGGCAGTCCCAGAGTCTGATCCCAAAAGCCGAGCCCGTGCTTTCTAACTTGGAAGAGAAGCAAAATAAATGACCGGGTAAAACTGAAAGACTTTCAAGGTCTGATACCATGATGAACATGATCCCAGCTGGGGGGAGAGGCAGCAAAAATAACTGATTTGGAGGCAGGAGGATCAATGCTCCGACAGAATCAGTTACTGTGCCTCCATTAGTGCAAGTAGGACAGACAGCTCTGAAGGTTAATAATATTTAACTGCAAAAAAAACTTACCAAAGAATTGGAAAAAGATTTCAGGAAGATGCAGCAGGCCCACTGGGGGTTTGTCACCTGGCTCTCTGCGCACGTGGAAAACCTGAAGGAGGCTTATTTTAATATTACACAGTATTATTTTGACTCTGACATGAGCTTAAGCAACGGTTCAGGTTATCCTGAATTTCTAACCTTGAGGTTAATTGACAATTGTCACTGAGAATGTCTCTACTAATTGGTAAGTTTGATTAGACTTAAAATTGCTGGCACCGAGTCTCCATATTTGGGTAAAAAAAAGTCTTCCCAGAATCATAACATACAATCAAGTGAAGTGAAATGACCTTTTTGCACCATTTTGATTGCTCTGCATTATAAGCTGAATTTGATCATTTCTCATCTCCTTCAATGCGCCCAAAGCAAAAGAATGTCATGTGTTTAGCTCTTTGTTCCCCAGCCAAGCACCATCATTGCACTGTATTTAGTCAGGAACAAGAGTCAGGAAAAGAGATCTCAAGGCTGTTCCCAGCTCTGGAACAATCTGTGTACATTGCCAGAGACATGGCTGGGAAAGAGGATTTCCAGAGCCAGCTCTGCCAGGGCAGGGCATGGTAAAGAGGAGAATGTTCTGGATTCCCAGAGCCAGCTCTGCCAGGGCAGGGCATGGTAAAGAGGAGAATGTTCTGGATTTCCAGAGCCAGCTCTGCCAGGGCAGGGCATGGTAAAGAGGAGAATGTTCTGGATTTCCAGAGCCAGCTCTGCCAGGGCAGGGCTTGGTAAAGAGGAGAATGTTCTGGATTTCCAGAGCCAGCTCTGCCAGGGCAGGGCTTGGTAAAGAGGAGAATGTTCTGGATTTCCAGAGCCAGCTCTGCCAGGGCAGGGCTTGGTAAAGAGGAGGGTGCCCCAACCAGGCATTTCCAGTCCCAGCTGTCCCAGGTCAGGGCCTTTCTCCTGTTTCTTTTCACTCCCCCTCCTGTTTGTTTTCTCAGCTCGTCCCCATGTTTGGGTAACTCCAAGCACAAGCTGGCACTGATCTCAGCTGAAGCCTTTGAGTCCCGGTATCATCAAAACACCAACAAATCCAGAGTATCTTGAAAATCACTCAGCTCTCTTGTTCTGCATTAATATAGATTCAGTTAATGAAAAAAGGGAAAGTAACACGAAGCTCGGGATGTTTCCTCTATACATTATTCAGCCTGGCAGTGCCACACTGTCTTGGCTGGGCTAAACATTTAATTAGAGATTCATTTTCTTTTTGGTTTCCCTGATGACATTTAATCCTTTCAGCTGTAATAAATTACTCCGGAGCTGGGTGCTCTTTAACCAAAGCACAAGTTGTGGGTTTTTTTATTTTTTTTTTCATAACCTCTTTTTTATTGAAACATTTGGGGCTGGCTGATTTTTTTTAATCAAAGCTCTGGGTCAGATTGACTGGCTGGCATAAACAGCCCTGAGTGCATTGACAACACAGGAGTTATGTTCATTGACTATGCTGCCTTCATTTTGGGCCTCTGAGAAATCAAAAGAATGGCTCTTTTCTTGCCAAGCCCCTTTGTGCCCTTTTCTACCAGCAAAGAGATGAGATTTTCCCTGCCTCTTTTCCCCTCCAACCCTTGCCCACCAGGACTCTCTTTTATTTTCCCACACTCTGTCATCTCCACTTGTGAAAGTACCAGAAGTAAATATTTCCCTTCTCTAGGTTTTTTTTTTTTTTTTTTTTTTCCAGAGAGGAGCTGAAATCCATCCAGGCTGTACAACTGGATTATCCTCACCCAAGGATACAGACATCTATCATTTCCTGACGCTAAAAGTCAAACGAGTTATGCAGAGCTCTGTGCTGATTCACTCCGGGCGCTGAACGGGGAGTGACAACAGCGGAACGATCAATTCTGGGGGCTTTCAAGATGCTGCCAGTGAATGGACAGTGCCAGCACAGAGCAGGGTCTCTCCCTTGGTGGTTTGGGTCCCATTCAGAGGCACAGTCACACAGACACGCTGTCCATATCTGACCGGGACTGAGGTGGGCTTGGTCGTGCCCAGCAGAGCCAAGCTCAGGGCCAGACATGCTCTTGGGGCTTTTGTTGAGCTCTGGATGGGCGTTCCTGGCAGGAAGGCAGCAGGATCCATCCCAAGGCATTTCCCTGGGCTGGAGCACCGGGCACAGAGCCCACCCAGCAGTCTGCCCCTGTGAGAAATGAAAAGAAGGGTTTGTTGTGAGTAAGGGAAACAAAGTGGTGAATAGAGTTTGGGACTAAAAGTTAAGGTTTAAAGTTCTAAGGTTTTACGCTTTTCGACTGTTCAGGTTGTATCGGTTATATGGGGAAGGGGAATTCTCTTTTGCAGGGAGCCAGGGGAAAAAGGGGGGACAGTCTGTTGGGCAGGGCAGAGAGACTGACGGCACTGCCAGGGAACCTCGGCCGCTGATAGGGCAAGAGAGGCGATCCAGCTGGACCAATGAGAGTGAACGGAGCGGTTAAAATCGACCAATGAAAGGACTACACCAATCGGAGATCAAGAAATGGACAAGTAACATCCAATCAGGCTGCGGATCAAAATGGACCAGTGAGAAGAGAGGGGCGGGGTTGAGGACACTATAAATGTCCCAGCGTGCCCCTCGTGTGTGTGCTCTTCTGTGGAAACACTGTGGTGGGGCATCTGCATGTGCAGCTCTCCAATAAATCTTTGCTTTGCTTTGACTTGAATCCGTCCACTGGAAATTTTTGAAGAAGGGCTTTTTCCCACACCCCCACCTGAGCTGCTTCCCCCACGCCCTGTGAAACACTGCGGGCTCTTTGGGGCCACACTGGCCCAGGGAAAGGGCTCAGGTGCTGCAGCCCTTGCTGTGCCAAGCACACCCTCTGCCCCACAGACCTGTCCATACACCACAGACCCGCGTGGGCCAGGGAAGCTGCTGCCACAGGGCAAGGGGACAGGGAGCCACAACCACAGCCCACGTCCCAGAGTGGGTTAGCCATGGAATCCCACAATGGTTTGGGTTGGACGGGACCTTAAATGTCATCCCATCCCACCTCCTGCCATGGGAAGGGACACCTTCCACCGTCCCAAGGTGCTCCAAGCCCCATCCAACCTGGCCTTGGACACTTCCAGGGGCAGCCACAGCTTCCCAGGGCACCCTGTGCCAGGGTCTGCCCACCCTCCCAGGGAGCAATTTCTTCCTAATAGCCAACCTAAATCTCTCATCTTTTAGTTTCAAGCCATTGTTCCTTGTCCTGTGTAAAAAGTCACTCTCCCCCTTTTTTATAAACTCCCTTGAAGCACTGAAAGGTCCTAGATTGGGTTTGACTCCCTTGCTCCTGCCCCACAGGGTCACGGGGCAGTGCAAAGGCTGCAGCTCCGCTCAGGGAAGGTGGGAAAGGTGGAACATCCATGCTTGGAATGGGAAATCGGTGTGAGGGCCTGGAGATTGCAAAGACAAAGTGAAAGGGGGAAATCCTGCTCAGCCTTCTGATCACAACCCAGGAAAGACATTCCCCAGGGACAAAGGCAGGAGCAGCAGGTGACCCTGCCCACGGCTGAGCTTTAAGGTCCCTCCCAACCCAAACCACCCTGTCATTCCATGATTCACCCATTCCCACACTGCTGAGCCCTCAGGGACATTATCTGAGCCCCTGCAGAGAGTTTATCCTCTGAATTCCATGGGAAGGGGATGCCCTGCCCTAGGGAGAGCAATCCCAATGGGAGAGTCTCTGTGCGAAACCAAGGCATGACTCCCTCCATACCGAACCACTGCTCAGAGTATCCCAAACACCAATTATTTCCTCTCAGGGGTGTCTGCTGGCCTTGTGCCCTCTTGACACTGCTCAGTTCTCTGCTTTATTCCTTGGCTTTTCCTCTCTGATCCACAGCCCCCAGCAGCACGGCAGTACCTGGCCCTTCCAGCAGGTTCCAGGGACAAAGGACACCATCCAGGCTTCCCAGGAAAGGAATTTATTCTGCAGAAATTCCTTTCCCGCTGTCTGTACAACTGCTTGTCCATCTGACCAGCAGATTCCTACCTCCAGGAACTTAAATTTCCCCCAGACTGACAGAAGGCTGAGAGATAATTAAATACTGAGAAATCCTGGGAAAAAAAATATGGTGGGAACGGGGAAGAGGCAGAGCCAAATTAGTGTCTTGGCTGTCATGTGAGCTGAGAAAACTCCCGCTCTGCATGGCAAGGAGGCACATGTGAGCCACCAGCTTGAGAGAGCCAAGGAGTTACAGCTCATGGAGCAAGGGGAGAGGAACACGGGGGCTCTGTGGGAACAGCCAAGGTTGTGATGGGAGAGGCAGGGGGTCAGGAAAGTGGGATACAGATCCAGGGGCTCATTAGTTCTGCTGCTTATGGAACAATTGCCTGGAACCACCTTCATTGCCAGCTGCTGAAACAGCAAAGTTCAGCTCAAAATGTCACAAACCTCTCTGTAATACCCCGGGAAAGCAAAACACATTTTAGCAAGGAACAAGGCAGCAAAAAATAACCCAAAAGGGCTGGAACAACCTCCTTCTGCAATAGCTGTGGGAACAAGCAAGGTCAGAGCCTGAACACACCATGTTTAGGGGCTCTGCCTAATTCCAGGGACATTAGTTGGGAAAATGTTTCATTCCCTCCAGCTGTGACCTCAAGGCACCATCTGGGCGCTGCCTGGAGTTCAGAACTTCAGGCTCTGAACCTCAGACAGAAACTGCCCCTGCCCCGTTTACAGGCAGAGCATCATTGTGACCCCAGGAGCCTCTGCCTGGAGCCTGTCACTGCAAATACACCTTGCACGTGGCCTTGGGTAGGGTCTCCTTTAGTCTCTCCCTCCACTCGAGCCTTGCTTGGGATCCAGGCAGACACAGAAGAAGGGAGTCCACTTGGCATGTGCCTCATGGCAGCAAAAATCCAGCACAAAACTCCTTTGGTGTTCCTCAGGTCCCAGCCAGCTCCCAGCCCAGCTCCCCAGTGCCCGTGTTGGCCACATTCCTGCTCTGACCACTCATGGAAGGACACCCAGCAGATGGGTCCTGTGGTGCTCCCAAAGGTTAAGACAAACACACTTCCTACTTACTCAAAGTCAAAGATGCTGAAGGGGGAACAGGAGCTCTGAGGGACCAAAACGAAGTGACACAATAATAAAACCAGGCAGCAGGGCCCTGGTGAGGAGGTGACACGGTTAGACAGGAGCCAGCACAGCAACATTCCCACCTCTCCATGTTCTGCAGATTGCTGGCACACTGCCAGCATGTCACGGAATCATGGAATGGTTTGGGTTGGAAGGGATCTAAGGGCTCACCCCATCCCACCCCCTACCATGGGCAGGGACACCTCCCACCAGCCCAGGGTGCTCCAAGCCCCGTCCAACCTGGCCTTGGACACTTCCAGGGATCCAGGGGCAGCCACAGCTTCTCTGGGATTCAACCTGTGCCAGGGCCTGCCCACCCTCCCAGGGAAGAATTCCTTCCCAATATCCTATCTCTCCCTGCACTCTGCCAGTGGGAAGCCATTCTCCTTGTCCTGTCCCTCCATCCCTTGGAAATTGTCTCTCTCCATCTTTCTTGCAGTTCCTTCAGGCACTGGAAGGCCACAACCAGGTCACCCCAAAGCTTCTCTTCTCCAGGCTGGACAATCCCAGCTCTCCCAGCCTTCCCTCCCAGCAGAGCTGCTCCATCCTCTGCCCATCCTGGGGCCTCCTCTGGACTCTCTCCATCAGGCTGAGCTGTACCTTGAGAACAGCTTCATCCTCTGCCAATCCTCCTCTTTTCTGCCATCTCCCTGTTTTTCGCTGGTACCAGCTGCCCACTTTGACCCTCACTGGCTTCTCCTACACGTCTCTCTGGGAGCTTTTGGGGCAATAAATATTGCTGGCTCCTCTTTCTCCTTTTTGGTCCCCAAAACACTGAAGAGTCTGTCAGCCTAGTCTGTCAACTAAGCAGGCTCTCCCAGCCCCCTGCCAGGCCTGACACAGCCTGTTCACGCTCACAGGGGACTGTCTGGTGGCTCCCTGGGGACAACCTGGCTGTGAGAACATCACAGGAATGAGAGCATCTTGCTGCTTCCTGCAGAATCCAACGTGCGCTGGAGCTGGGCACCAGTTTAACTCTCTGTGAGCACAGAAATAAGGATTTGTGGGCGCACAGACCTTGGTTTGTGGGTGGCCTGGTCCAGATGAGTGGGACAGCACCGTCCTTCACGCTCCTCCTGCAGGCCCACAGCTCAGCCAGGACCAGGATGTTCTCATACTGGCCAGGACAAAGCTGCTACTTTGGACCATCATTTCTCCTGCTTCTCCCTGCAGCTTTCCCAGCCAGAGCACCTGGAGACAACTCCTCACTTTGGGAGCAGATGAGAAACCTCTGTGTGTCAACTTGGACCTCATGTTCCCATCTTACAATGCTGACAGGCAGCTGGGGAAACAACTGGGACACAGATCACAGCAGCTGGATATGGCAGGATGAATGAAGCCATGGGGTCTGCTTTGGAACAAACCCCTGGGGCACGGGGAGCTTTGACAGGAGGGCTCCTGGAAAATCCCATCCCTGCAGCAGCTCCAAGCTTGAATCCAACATGTGCCACTTGTCCCACTCTGGCAGCCGCAGGATCCATCTGCCCCTTCTTCAGAGGGGAGAGCTGAGGGGTGCAGAGGTTCCCAAGGTCCTTTAATGAGGGATGAAACCAAGCCAAACTGGAAAAGAAGGAATGCCATAGCAATATCTGCTAAACCCCAGCTGGGCAGAGATCCTGGAGAGCTGGTTGGAGTCAGCCTCCTCCTGGGTTGCTCCTGCTCACACCAACGAGGCTGCCAGAGCTCCTGGAGCATTGGGATGATGCTCTGGGGCACAGGGCCTGACTCTTGGGGCTGGTCCTGTGCAGGGCTGAGGGTTGGACTGGCTGGTCCTTGTGGTCCTCTCCAGCTCAGCACATTCTGGGATCCTGGGAACTGGTCTGGGGGCTGCTTCCCACTCAGCACGTTCTGTGATGCTGTGACTGTGCCATCCCCTTCCATCCCAGCTGGCACAAGCCAGTTGTGTTATTTTTTGGCTAATCCTGGGCCTGCCTTGAGCAAGGGCTGCTGAACCCATCAGGCACAGCCCGTCTGGCATTGGGGGGTCCTGCCCAGGGAGCCCACGGGATCCTCTCGGCTCGTAACCCACCCACCACCCCGGGGAAAGAGAGCAGCGAGCCAGGCAAACCCCACGTGCTTGTCAGGTCAGCCCCGTCACTTCCCTCTTGACATTTCCATAATCCTGCTGTGCCTGCAATTAAGAATTTAAACAGAACGCCCGCTGCTCTCCTCCTCCTCCATAACCCGCGGTAACAGAGCCACAGAGGCACCAGCTCCTGCTGCACTGGAACCATAAAAATGAGCAGCCGAGGTCAGAGGCTTTTTCACAGCTGCCGAGGGATGCGAGAGATAAAAGGACAGGAGTGTCAGAATTTCCTCCTCAGGATGTGAAAGTGTAGCACGCAGCCCGATTACATATTTATTTATGGGGAGATACACTGATAGCATCTGTCAAAGCTCATTGCAGAGCTGGGAACTGCGCTAGTCAAAGCCCTGTGGATTGCCTTCCCGGCTTCCAGCGATCACCAGGGAGGGCGGGAGGTGGGTTTAAAGGTCGGATGAACCACTCCTGGTGGAAGCCAAAGCACGGCAGAAGCCTCACCTGCCTGCAGGGCCCTTAAACCTTCGGTTCAGAGCCAGCCCGTGGCCACAGATGGCTCAGGTTTGTTCCAATCCCTGCTCTTTCCCTCTGCGCTCACACGCAAAGAAGGGAGGGATGAAGAGCAGCCCCCAGATTTTCACCCCTAAGGAAAGCCTTCTACACAAAGAGATCACCTCCAATCCAACACATCCCTCCTGGGAAGAGCTGCCAGGCACTGGAAGGGGCTGGAGTCCCCCTCCCTGGAGGTGTTCAAGGAACTCCATGCTCTGGGCTGGGTGAGAAGGTGGACATTGGGCACAGGCTGGACTCGATGACCTCAGAGGGCTTTTCCAAGCTCAATGATTCTGTGATCCCACAGTCTGGGGCAAAAGCACTTGGCATGCTTTGGACACTTTGCAGCAGCTTGGGAAGGGCTTATGGAGTCAACAGGATGCCCAACATCTGCCAGGCGCCATCAGAGACACCAAAATGTACCAAACCCAGTCACAGCACTAACGTTTTACACCACTCAGGAACATCACACGTGTGATGTAACGTGTCCAGCCCATGAACCAAATCTCATTGTTCCTCTCCCAAAAATACATCCCTTGCCCTTCCAAGTGGCCAAGACCCTGCCACAATCCTTCAGAAGCCCTGACTGCTCCTCCTCACCCGTGGTCTCTCACAGCAATGATTATTTCTGGTGGTGCCCCTTTCCCATTCTCTAATGGATTCCTCACAGCCCCCCTACCTCCCCTGGCTTTGACTGACCACTATAATTCTGTCACACGCACACCTCGCCAACTTAATTCCATATTGATAAATGTCTTTACTTCAAGTAATGAATAGGGAGAGGCAGGCACAATAATTGCTCGTTATTTTCCCATTATTTTTGCTTTCGTGCTATGTAAATTAGCCCAGGATCTTTGCAGTTCTCTATTTTGACAATTCAATGGCAGTAGCCATTTCAGGCTGTTGCTTTAACAAGTCTAATTTGCTCGGTTTATTTCCAAGAAATTATGCCACTAGCAATTTGTCTATTTACTCACAAACCCCTTGGCATTCCGTCTGCAAGTGTCTGCCTGTACATCCCCCCCACCAGAGACTCAGGACTTTGCCAGTTCCAGCCTGTGATCCTTATTCCACAGAACACAAAAGAATCGTGNATTACATCTGCTGCTTTTGCAAAATAAAATCTAAAAAAAAAAAAAAAAATCAAAAAAACCCAAAAATCCCAGTCTGCAACTAAAAAAGCCCCGCAAAATCTTTGAATGGGTTCTTTTTTTTTTTTTTTCTTGCTGAGGATTAAAGTAAAAAGGAATCTCACGTCTTACTCAATTATTTCTTATCTATTTCGTAGACTCCAATATGCATTTGGATAATTTGGTGGAATGGGATGAATGCATCTATTATTTGTGCATTTATCAGTTTGCTGGAGTTGGCTGATGCCCATTCTGTGTGGCAGAAGCTCCACGTCCCTGCCAGTCAGAGCTCAACAACAAACAGCCCCACCAAAGGGTTCTGGAGTATCCTGAGCTGGAAGGGACCCACAGGGATCATCCAGTCCAGCTCCTGGCCCTGCACAGACACCCCAACCATCCCATCCTGTCCCTCAGAGCGTTGTNTTATCAGTTTGCTGGAGTTGGCTGATGCCCATTCTGTGTGGCAGAAGCTCCACGTCCCTGCCAGTCAGAGCTCAACAACAAACAGCCCCACCAAAGGGTTCTGGAGTATCCTGAGCTGGAAGGGACCCACAGGGATCATCCAGTCCAGCTCCTGGCCCTGCACAGACACCCCAACCATCCCATCCTGTCCCTCAGAGCGTTGTCCAAACACTCCCTGAGCTCTGGTGGCTTTGAAATGAGCTGTGGAGTCTGTTCAGTGCCCAAACACCCTCGGGGGGAAGAACCTTGTCCTCATACCCAGCCTAAACTGGACGCAGCTCCAGCCATTCCCTGGGGTCCCAGGACCAAGCCCATCACGCTGCTGTGCTCCAGCCCTGGTGGTCACTCCTCCCACAGCTGCAGGGTGACCACAGGACAGAAATGTCCCTCCTCGGGAGCTGCTGGGAGGGTCACACAGCAAAACAGGCTTTGCTGGAGAGGCATTTGACAGGCACTGTGGAGGGACCTACAAACCAAAGGAGATTTCACACCTCGAGAAGGCAGAGACTTCTAGAAGCCCATGTTTATTTCTAGGTGAGGGGTCTGGAACATCTCCCCAGTAAAGACAGGCTGGAAAGATGGGGCTGCTCAGCCTGGAGAAGAAAAGGTTGTATGGAGACCTCAAAGCACCTTCCAGGGTCTGAAGGGACTACAGGGAAGCTGGAGAGGGACTGTTCATCAGGAACTGGAGTGACAGGACAAGAGGGAATGGCTCCAAACTAGCAGAGAGGAAATTCAGCTTGGATGTAAGGAAGAAGAAATTCTTCCCTGTGAGTGTGGACAGGCCCTGGCACAGGTTGAACCCCAGAGAACCTGTGGCTGCCCCTGGATCCCTGGAAGTGTCCAAGGCCAGGTTGGACGGGGCTTGGAGCAACTTGGGCTGGTGGAAGGTGTCCCTGCCCATGGCAGGGGGGGGAATGAGATGATCTTTAAGGTCCCTTCCAACCCCAAAAATTCCAGGATTCCATATTATGCATCAGGAGCATTTGGTGCTGCTGCAAAGGGTGGCAGAAGCAACCCAAGTGTCTCGGGATGCACAAACGTGACTGAAGTGTTGTGCCATCACACTGCTCAAACACAAGGCAGCCCAACTCCACCCATCCCAAACCAAATTTTAATCCCAAATCACTCCCCTCCTGGAGCCAACGGGTATCGACCCTTCTGCTCCAGCAGCTTCACCTGCACGCTGACCACCAACCCCTCCCTGCTGCAATGAGAGAGGTCCAGCACCTCCCAGGGCACTCACAGACTCTTCTTTCTGAGCCTGTTCACAGCCAAACCAGGGAGGTGGGTCCGGGATGTTCTCACTCCCCCCAGCAGGAGGGAAAAAAAGTATAAAAAAGGAGTCTTGTCAAGCAGGCTTTTTGAACCAAGAGGTCACAAACCCAATCACTTTGCCCTACCCAGGAGCTGCTGGACGAGAAGTCCAGCAGGCAAACAATCCTTTTTTTTTCCCCTTTGATTGATTTACACATTGTGAAGTTGGGGGTGAGAAGAAGAGAGCAAAGGGAAACCTATTCTGCCTTGACTACAATATCTGCTTCCACAAAATTGAAAAAGTCTGTTTGGAATGCTCCTGAATGTCTCAAAAATCAAGTTAAAGAAAGGTCTGAAATAAAAAGTCAGCTCAACAGAGAAGAGTTTGCACAAATGTCAGCAGAAAGTACTTGTCTTTTTCTCCCCAGGGGTTTTTGTTCTAAAACAATCTGGTCAAATCACTCAAGAGTCACGATTAGCATCAGTGTTAGCAAATCTTCATTTTGTGCAAAAACAAATAAAATGCATTAAAATGCCTGCAAGGACAGTTCGTGTGGGAGAAGGAGGGCTCAGCTCTGGACTGGCAGAAAACAAGGTTAGAATGGGTATTAGGAAGAAATTCTCCCCTGTGAGGGTGGGCAGGCTCTGGCATGGGTTGGGCAGAGAAGCTGCGGCTGCCCCATCCCTGGAAGTGTCCAAGGTCAGGTAGAGGAGCTTGGAGCAACCTGGGCTGGTGGAAGGTGTCCCTGCCCATGGCAGGGGGTGGGATAGGATGAGATGATCTTTAAGGTCCCTTCCAGCCCAAACCATTCCATGATTCCAAGTTTCCTTTGACACTCCAAATGCCCTGGCTTTGCTGCCTGGGCTGGCTGAGCTCAGGGGGGAAGGAGAACACAAGTGCTGCATTCCCAGGTTTCTCTCTCCCACTTTTCCTCCCATGGGACACTATTTAGTGCTACACTGACCCACAGCAGCAGTTCCAGGGCAGCACTGCCCTTCATTCCCAATGGGGCCTTGCTGATCTTCTCCCCCACGTCATCTTTGCCTTCATCATCTTCTTCATACCAGGAGAGTGTCAAACCATTCCTTGCATGTCTGGAATTCTCCAGCGCCTGATTGGCACTGCTCTGTAAGTGCAGTGGGAGCTCCTGCCACAGCAACTTGTTGCCTCACAAACAGCTTGTGCTGAAGGGCCAGTTCTGTCCCTGGTGACATGCGAGCCAACAACAGTCT
Source organism: Grallaria varia (assembly GCA_013396735.1). Taxonomy (NCBI): domain Eukaryota; kingdom Metazoa; phylum Chordata; class Aves; order Passeriformes; family Formicariidae; genus Grallaria; species Grallaria varia. The sequence goes on along the minus strand of VWZG01002627.1, from coordinate 146,664 downwards.
TATCTTGGATGCATCTGATCTGAGCTCCAATCAGCTGTAATTAATGCATTAGCCCCAACACTGACCTGAGCATTTCAGTGTTTCACCAGTTCTGGACTTCAAGGGCTTGTCAGGCAGCAATGACAGGACAAGGAGAAACAGCCTTAAGTTGCACCAGGGAAGGTTTAGGTTCGATGTTGGGAAAAATTCCTCCCCCAAAAGGGTTATTCAATCCTGGTACAGCTGCCCAGGGCAGTGGTGGAGTCCCCAGCCCTGGAGGGACTTAACAGACATGCAGATGTGGCACTTGGGGACAAGGGTTAGTGGTGGCCTTGGCCGTGCTGGGTCAATGACCTTAAAGATCTTTTCCAACCTGAATGGTTCTATCATTTCAAGGTGTCACAGATACACAGGAGGTACAACGTCAGCTTCCTTCCAGCTGGTCATACATCAGTCATACATCATGGCCATACATCAGTCTGGGAATTTTAGCACTGGGACCCAGCTGAGAGCAGCAGCTCCCCCAGTCCCTCCTTCCTTCTCATTGGGTAGTGGCAACCTTCTGTCAATGGGATGGGTCAGATGACACATGGTGGTTACGTCCCCATCTCTTCCTGAGACAAACCAAAAAGATCATACAATGCTGTAATGGAGCTCCCTCAGGTCAGGACTGAGACAGAAACAGCCCAACTGCTCCTGCCAGACAGTGACTGCAGTATTTGGCTGCAACCACTTTCCAAAATCCAGCTGCAGAAGGACCTCCCCACATGCAGGGTTATCTCAGGGTCAGTCTTGAGCGACCAATGTCCTGAACCTCCTGCATGCAGGGTTGGCTCTGCGGCTTCCAGAGCACCTTCTCACCTGCCCTTTCGTCCCTCGCCTGTCACTGCAGGGCTTTGCAAGTGTGGGTGAGTCCTTGGAGCCTGCGCAGGGGATTTTTTAGGTGAGGCGCAGCGTGCGCGGAACTGGCCCCACCCTTTAGTCCTAAGGTTCATCTGCCAGGGCCTGGCAAGCTTGGACGGTGGCAGCGAAGTCCTCAGGATGTAGGTTTAGTTAGAATGTCCTTCTCTTAGATGGATGGCCTTACAGGGCTAAGCGAGCTCCATCTGCCTGGGTTTGGAGTTAGAGTTGTCCTTCTCCTAGGATGGTTGCCAGGAGGCTGGTGAGCCCATCCTGCCCATGGACACACTTTGTCAGACCCTTCAGCTGAGACCTGACTAGCATGGGAGACCCTACCAGAGGCACAACCACCGCCAGCACAGCTCACAGCCTCATAAGGGCATGCAAGCTTCTCCCTCGTGCCAAGGGGCTGTCCGTGGAGAAGCTGCCTGGAATAACAACGCACAGCGACCACTCAGGAACACTCAGGAACCCTGGAACAACAGCCCCCCGCCCGCAGAGAGGAGCGCAGAAGGAGCGGGACAAAAAGAAATACACCCCCAAAACCGCCCAGAAAGCCTGAAGGTGCTCAAACCAACCCCCGGGCAGAGCATCCGAGCCCGGCGCATCGCTGCGATTGCGGCGCAGAGAGGCTCGTCCTCCCCCATCCCGAATCCTCCGAAGGAGGCGAAAAGGGAAGGGTCGGGGGGACCAAGAAAGTCGGCACATCTCGGCCGGCACCC